>DWMZ01003510.1:0-12659 GCA_018249855.1 Eueides tales michaeli | reverse complement strand
TTTAACAAGAAATATTTTGAATTTTATTTAGTTATGGGCGGAAAAGAGAATCGAATTCTGCACTGAGAAGTGGCCAGATTCGATAAGGAAGGAGCTTTTTGGTGCTTTCAGCTTCGTCCTCGTGTACGCTGTACCAGGTACGCTATTTAATTTAAATAAATAAATTAAGAGTACTTTAAATACTGAACTACGTATTATCCATAGAATAAAAATCTATAAATATAACAAAACTTTAAGGGAGATAATTTTGTACATAATTTTAGATATTAATAAAAAATATCTCTAGAAGTTTTATTTAGGTAACAAAAGCCAAAAACCTGATTTCAATATTTTTTTTAATCCCCTTAATCAACCTATATAGTAGTGTTAACATTGTTATTGCTCGAGTAGTCTAATATGTCCCCAGTTGCGGCTTCACGTCGCGGCTGGATTGTTTAGAATAGGGAAACTCCCAGCCCGATCGACGGCCACAAGCCTAGATTCGAGTCCCGCAAGGGGCGCCCTTGCCGCTGTCGACACCCTCAAGCAGCCACGTAGTGCTTGCACTTCTCAGGTACTGAATACCCTCTTCCCTCCCCAACCGGTGTCGCTGTAAAAGCCATTAGGGCTAACAGCAAATCCTAACAACCTAAAAAAAAAAAAACTTGTAATTGCTTGTGGAATATGCTACAATAACTAGTGCTAAAATACTGTGCATATATATTTTATATATTCTTCTGTTTGATTAGTAAATATATTGCTCTCTGTATATTAACAGACTAATATAATCACGACCGAAAGTAATATATTTAAAAAATATTTTGATATGTCGCTTAAACTTTCATAGCACCGTCTGTCGGAAGATTTAATAAAAGTCATAACGGTAAGTTTCTTATAAATAAGTGTCATTTGATGGGTTAACAATCCAAACATTGTATCTATTTAAATATTTGACAAAAAAATGCATAGAACAACGTATATTTTAACTTTTTCCGTAACATTTTTGAGAAACTTCGTGTTAATTTCGAAAGACACCCACTAGATTAGTTCTTTGCGTGAATCGCGAAAAGATTTATTAGTTAATAATAAATAATTAAATTTAATATATATATATACAAATATGCATAAACATTTTATGCAAAATGTTGGGTTATATAATATTTTTATCATAGTTTTATTAGAAGTATTAAAATGATTTGTGTGTAACGATTTATAATTCAAGAGATTATTTTCGTCGCAACAATACGCCTATTCACGCACACTATTGAAAATAAAGCTTTCAATCTATGCTTTTGACAGGCTTGGTAAGGCAATTTTTTATAAAAAGTTGGTAATAAGTTGGTAATAACTATATACGATACTTTGATACACTTATTGAATCATGTAATTATGGAACTGAACATTGTTAATGATTATTTTATCGGAGGTTATATTAGGGAAAGCTACGACTTTTCGTTGTTTACTTGAAAATATGAAAAATATGAGTGTATCTGACTGTTTATACAAAAATAGAAAGGTTGATTCTTGGTCAAAACAATGGAGTATTTTCGTTTTCCCGTTCTGGTTACAAGACAAAGTGCGATGTTCAGTTCCGCAACTTAATACGCAATGTCTCGAAAATTGCTGTGTTAAGAACTACCCTGGTACCTGCCAAATATACCAAGAAGCTAAAAATTTCAATTCCTTTTTTTTTCTGGATATATTTTACGGTCACTTAAATTTGTCGCTATTTTACGTTTTATATTAAAAAAATACTCGGGATCAAACAAGACAAAAATTTTGAATGGGAAAACTATTTTTAATTTATTATATAAAGTGAATAATCTTTAAACATTCATTACTCTACTTAAAATAGCTATAGTTTAAGAATTAAAATGAATAAAACTATTTTTTAAGGTCATTTATCTTTATTGACACATAATATATCGTCTTCTTTCATATGGTTCTATACGATAAGACATTGTCACTCAAGATTTTTATATACATATAATCTACCACCTATAATCGAAACGGATCGGCGCCTGAAAGTGGAACGTACTCGTATATAAGAAAAAATGTTATATTGTGACTTTTTTCTTTCCAAAATACGTTGTTTTACTTATATGACGCTTTGTCTGTTTGTTTAATAAAGATAAAAGGAGTTTACCGTAATGTAATATAACCTATAGCCGTCCATAGTAACTGATTAATTCAACATTGTACTAATTTTTTAATTTGAAATATTTGACCCAGTGAATATAACATTTTAGCCTAAAATGCAATATTATTTAATATCTTCTTTTAGTTAATACAGTGTTTGTTTTCAGGTTCCATAGTAGTAGTGTCATACTCGTTGATGGGCAGACGCCTGTGCTCGGTGCTGGTGGACGTGAGCGCGGTGCGCGCGGACTCGGCGGCGCTAGCACTGCACACTAATATTTGGAACATCTTTACCGATTGATTTGCAGGTAAATTGGCAAGGGTGACAATTTTTCCAGACACAGTGTTACAGTGTTAGTGAACTGTTCACACATTGTACATGGTTTCCGAAGCGAGGAAATATAAACTAGTACAAGTTCCACCCAAGAGAGAATTAAGCCTGTGGGTTTGATTGTCTCTGAGCCACAAATATTGATATTAATTCCCCATTCCCCATTGTCTGCCTCCTTACCAGAACGAAGAACAACCTGACGCATTTACACCCGCACGTTTGTGTCTCTGCGCGACGACGAGCCCCTTCTAAACAATAATAGTGCTACATTTGGAATGCCACAAATTCGAAAGTAATTAATTATTTTGAAATTATTATGAATCAGTATTCAATACCTACAAAAAATATTTAAATTTGATTGAACAAAAAGTTCAAGTGTCTAATTATATACCTGTTTATGATATTTAAATTTGGCTGGTCGTGAGTTCGAATCTCACTAGAAGCTAATGCACCTATCTATTTTCATAATTATTGACTTCCAATGCAATGTCTTAAAAAACGGCCAGTGTTTGAGAATCTAATTTGGGACGAGGTTACCTCTTCATGTCTCTCTGTATGCGGGATATAACTTGTAACTACAAAAAAAGGAAAAAAATAATTTAAATAGATCTATACAAATTAAAATAGTTTCTCGGTAAATACATAACCATCGGCCTCCTTCTTGGTAGCGTAAATTGATTCATGTAAAGTTATTAACAAAGAGTCAAGGCTATGAGCTATTCTTAACGTGATGCGAAAGATACTTAAAAATGCAAACATATAGGGTTATTACACAATGTCTGTAAATGGAGGCAGAGGTCTTTAATTGCTATTCAGTTCAGTTCTTTAATAATGTTGTCTCACCTCTTTTTAGTATTCTTTAAATCAGATCAAGTACATAGTGCATTTTATGAGATATTACAGTTTTAACGCGAGCACCTTATGACTCGCGGATCTCAGTGGACGGCGGAGGGCGCGCAGCGTGTACCTATTATCTATATAAATTATTTTAAAGAGCGGTAATTTTAGAACGTACCGGCTTAGATTAACTAAAACTTTTATATTAGATAATCCACTGAGTACAGCCAAAGGTAATGTCTTAAATTCGGCGGTAAGTGGGCAACGGAACGGAGTGTCTTAACACTTAGTTCTATTAAATTACTACTTTACACTATGTTCTATTAAATTCTTTATCTGCTTTCTCTGCCTACCCTGCTCTGATTGGGATATAGCGTCATGTTAAAAAAATAATTATTATTATACGTATAATAATTATTTTTTTCCGTAGGGTTACATCGGAAACTATTAACGTACAGTATATATACTGTACGTTAATAGTTTCCGATGTAACCCTACGGTCGGAGTCTACACCCGACGGAGCTGTAGGTAACTTCAAATTTAACATATAAAAGTAAAGTAGATAATTGTTAGCGTTTTTAAAAGCTAGTTGATTATAAAGTTATCTAATATTCGACCTTTCATATATTATTTATATACGTACTTGGTTAAAACTTAAAGTCCTCATACACTAAACGTTATAATTTATTAGGGCGTCTACTGTAATAAAACTAATTAAGTAGTAAATTTATCATAAAATTTGTAATGTATGGAGAATGAAATAAAAATATAATTAAAAAGTTTTAGGCTCAAATCCAAAAAACTTAGGAATTTCATGGAAGGACTCAACGCTGCGATTTGCTTTTTCAATGAAATAAAACGAAATTACTAAATTACTAAATATTTAATTTCCTGGTAAATTAGTAAAGATCGAACCAACAATCTGTCGCGTTTAAGATCGCACTCTTGTGCTCCTGTGCCACGACGGGCGTTTTTTCTCTTGGTGAAAATAGAAAATGGAGTGACAATCAAGACAAAATATATATTTTGTGTTTTTAACAGTTCCGAGCTTCAAAAGGCAAAAACGGACTCCTTATAGGATTACATTACTACCTCGAGATTGCGTAGAGACATTAAGTTCGTTCATAGTTAAATGTTCGTATCTTTTAATTGCGAAATTAAAAGCTTATATGAAATGAACTTAATACAAAATGAATGAATTACCTGCAAAATCAAATTTATAAACATTGTTCGCTTCGTAATCAAAACCTATGAGTATTTCCCGTACCAATTATGGAAATTGTAGTACAAATAAAAGCATTAATAATTATTACAATATAATAATAAACTCTAAATGCTTTGTCCAGTTATCTCTATGTGAATACAGAGTGGACTTAAAAAAAGAAACATACATCAGGCAGTGACAATCAAGTCTAGTGATAATTCAAAATAAGTGTGAAAGTTAGTAAGATATTGTGTGCTAGTACAGTACAGTAGCAGTTTTTTGTCTGACCAGAAAAGAAATAATTAATTTAAATAAGTCAAGGTCGAACTAACAACTATAAGTACTCGCTCTCGATGGTCTCATTTCAAAGCTTATATCCTACTTTTCAATTCCATATATTTAGACGATGACAACATTGAAGCTCAGTGGCACCATTGTCATTTTCTCTTTAACTTGCTGTATTAGCACGCGAAGGAAATAATCTGAATAAAATAGTGTACCAAATGTGAATATACAACTGGACTAATTAATTAAATAATGTTGCCGTCATGTTTTGCCTAGAAGCTCTTTGTGAAAAATTAGTTATATCGGGACGTTTTTAACACGCTTCTGTTTCTGTAACAGTGTGTATGTAATTAAATCTAACAAATTTACTTGTCATAATTGTATTATCATGAATTTTTTTCTGATGATGAAGCCAGGATAATTTATAGTTTCGAGCATTTTTAGTACTTGGTATAGAAAAGTTTATAGAAAAGGTAGAAGAAATGTGGCAACCTGGTATGAAGGCATTTCTTTCTCATTAAGATACATCCATTCCCCACTTTCTGCCGAATTCTTGAGGTAGTGATAAACTAAATCATTCTCTTTAGTAGAAATCGAATAGGAACGTTTACTACAGCACAATCTTAAAATTGGTAGGAAATTCTCAACCAACATTGAGTCCCAACAGTTACGGTCTGTATATTAGCAAAAATAAACTTTTATATTTATTTAAATCAAACAACTTGCAAATTTAGTTTTAATCTAATTTCTATATAACCAATTATTTCTATCCCATCTTCAAACAGATGCAAATATAAAAATTATGCGACCCATGAATAATACGGGTTATAAGAAGGTAGAAAAGATGTAATAAAAGTCTTATGAAAGTTATTTTGTGTCACAAAATATAAGTTAGATAACGATAAAAATGTGAATACTTGAAAAATTGTAACTTACAGGAATATTTCTATAAAAAGTTACTCTTCCAGAGAATACTAATATTTCTTATTTATAGAATAAAAGTATTTATAGAAATATTGGTACATCAAAAACTCAATCAATAAGCTAGCGTTGAACTGCATCCTTAAAACCCTAACGAATTTCTTTGGGAACGTTAGGACGCGTATTCAATGTATGAGAAAATTTCATAAAAAGTTTTTGCTCCTTCTTAAGATTTGTTATTTTTAATTTCAAGTTCTATTGAACTTAACAGGGTGGGCAAAGGGAACTTGCAAAGCTAGTGTTAAGATACTCCGTTTCATATAATAAATATATAATAACGAATCACGCGTAGGTAAAGGAACCTAGTGTGAAGATATTGCGTTCCTTATTTGCCACCCGATTTTAGAGATATTTATGAGCACGTAACTTAATTACGGAATTCGTCGCCATGCCTTATCTTCTTTATATGAAATTCCGGAAATTCGGATATTAAGCCCATATCCGAATTTTCGGAACCGCACCTTTCACCACAACAACGCGCCGTGGCGCAGCGCTGGTAAAGTCAAACAATACATAAAAGTTTAAGAAAACTCTAAAACACGCTTATGATGGTTTAGCAACAACATACATAAATGATAAAATTTCTTACTTATGCTTGTAATAAAAAAATAATTATTTATTTATATTTACACAAAATAAGAAAATGCTTCTAAATTTATTAATATGTTTTTTCAGTCAAACGTTTCCACATTTAGCAGGTTAGACAGAGAGGAAGCCTTCTAAGAAACCACATTTCGTTGTAAAATAGTTGAGGCATAGCATACATGATAATTAAGATCCTCTAAATAGATTAGAGGATCTTGAAGCCGCGCTTTGGCTGCCTAGAAAAAAAGATCCTTCAAATAGGAAACAAAATTATTGCGAAATTAGTCAGATGCTGTTCGCTGAGACAATGCGGTCTCAATAAGTAAAAAAATAGTTTTCAAAGCGAAGTGTTACTGTATGAAGAACGAAGTGATTGATAATTAATATGAGAAATATTACAAGCTGAGAGGCAACATTCAACGCCGCAATCTTTTATATTATATATAATATCTTAAACTAGACGAAAAGTTCAGAACGGAACGGAGTGTCTCGACACTGAGGTTCTCAGTCTACCCTGCCATGTACGGGATACAGGGTAAAGCTGTTAAAATCCTATATAGCTAACGATAATTTTATAGATTTATCTTCATGATTTTAGGCTTAATCTGGTCACATCAATTGTTCGCTAAATGCTGTTTATGGTGGAAGCTTTTAAAATAAATGATTTTACGTTTTAAGGTCTGAAGGAAACGAAATATTTTATTTCGTAGCCTTACAATTCCAGTGTACTCAGTTATTGTAAAACAGAATGAGAGGTCAATTTAATTTACGGAAATGTAGTAAGCGGGTTTTTGAGCAAACTGTGCTCGAACAAAAGCTTGGCTTTTTTTTATTAAAAAATAAAGATATTTCATATCCTCGTATAGGAATCGAATCCACACCGTCATGTCTACGACAGATTTATAAAACTTAAAATTATTCCTTTAAACTTTTCACCATACAAAAGCAGTTACCGCACCATTGTAGATACTGGATAAAGCTTAAAAGCATGAATATAGATGTTTAAAAATTTCATAAGCTTTAAAAGGATTTGAAAATTGAAAAGAAGATAAAATGTTAATACAATTTGGTATTCAAATTATCAAAATAGTATATTTATTTCTATCTTATATAGTTTCATGCTGTATCCTGTATCCAGCATATGGTTAGGTAAACAACACATATCTAACAATATTTTAAAACTGATAACAAGGCAAAGCGCGGCGTTGAGTTCAGCCACCCAAAAAGCAATACCTCGAATTCGGTGGAAAATAAAAATGAAATGAAGCATCTAAACTCTAGGCTCCCGAGCCAAAACAAAATATTTATAACTTTGTTTATAGTTTAAAATATGTAATGAACATCAACATAAAGCTACGTAAATCCAAGTCTAACGTTCATACTAAATAGCCAAGTTATAAAAGTAAAATTAATGACAGTGTAAAAATGTAATGCCTTCGTTTAGTTATATTCTGTAAAGTTATGGCCGATTACTCACATGCACCCGTCGACGTTTAATAGAGCTCTTTTCCAATACACAAATGTTAATGTATTATACGTATATACATTTTTAAAAATATAACTCGCACGTGAGGCATGTCTTGACGCCACAGGTAAGTATTGGATTCGATCTCCGCTCGAGAAAATAAAATATCCAATATTTTGATTTCTTCGCTCTGGCAACAAGTAAAGCACCGCGTTGCCAGAGGGAAGTTGAGTTCCGTCATTAAGCTGGAGTGCTTACAACTAGGCTCCCAAGTTCCCTCTGCTTCTTCATGTGCTTGATACAGAATGAAATTCGCAAATGGCAGGTTAGGCGGACGTGACCTTTTAAATTTTTGAGATATTACTTGTTAAAGTGCATAATTTGACGCCAAGCTTATATTGTTAATAGAGTGACCAAATAAAAATAATTTGATGCACCATGACAATTCAACCCAACGGCTTGTTGCGTTTTGATAATCGCCGCATAAACAAAACCTTTAGGGAGCGTCCGTACTTCCCGTGGAGAGGTCAGTTATGGATTTTAAATGATGTGAGATCTGTAAGCAAAAAACTAGAAAAATGAAATTTTTTAGATATTTTATAAAAAAAAATTATAAACTTATATTTACAGTTCACTTCACACTAAACGAATGGATGCACCCGCAAACTTAAGTTTGTCGAATTTATTTGCTGAATAATCAAAACTTTACAACATTTCCTTTTCTCTTTTCATAACTGTTACAATCTTATAATTTTTCTTGTTCTTTGTATGAGTTGTTTCCCGTTTGATATATATTCCTGAAGTTTCGGAAAGTCGGAAACCTTGGCGAGTGAATACAACTCGCACTTGACCCGCACTTGACTTGATTTTTTGATTAATTGTCAAAAATAAGTCAATATTAGCGAGTTATGGTTTTTTATTACACTTTTTTTTAGTTAAATCATAATGTGATAGGTGTCTATGGACATGAAGATAAACAAAACAATAAAAATTATCGACGTTAATTCTACTGTTCTTAATTGTTTCCAAAAAGACAGGAAACTGTAAACAGCAGTATTATTATTATCGTAATATTATAAAGCATAAATTAGGTCCTTACAGAAATCTCTCCGTTCTTTTATTTTCACTTATTTATACTAACAGAGAAATTGGCAGAAGGATGCTAAAAGCTTTGCTAGAGGCTCTCTGAATTTTTGAAATATTGCGTGCTGCAAAGTGGAACTCAACTCTTTGCCAAGTGAGAGAAAATGAAAAAAATATATTATTATATATTTATTTATATATTGAAAACTAATGCGTTTACAGCGGCACGCTGGTACCCTACGCCACCACGGCCACTTCTCTCTTTAATATAGATATCTTAAATATATAATTTTCCCGCTCAGACAAGACAAAGTGCAGCGTTGAGTTCCACCCTACTCGGAACGTCTCGTTTTCTATAAAGCTTACGCTAAGTATAAATCAATACAGAATTTATAAAACCCAGAACATTTTATAAAACATAAATAATAGCTGGTTGCTAGTAGACACATCTTTTCATGTCATGTTATATTTAAAGCTCTTATATTAATTAATCTTACTTTAAAAATGTTGAAATGTTTATTAGACTTCTGTACAAATTTGAATATATTTATTAAAGTTTTAAAATGATTTTCAATATAAAATAGAAAAATTCTATAACTGCAAGGCGTAGCCAGAACGAGGGCAGGAAAATATTAAATATTTCTTTCCCCTAAGAGGGAATCAAATTTATAACCGTCGTATTTCAACTGGACGAATGAGTGCATTCTGCGCCACGAATACCTATAATTATTTATAGACAACGCAATTATTACTTACAACTGTGTTAGTAGTATATAATAGTAGAAACGAAACATTAAATAAAAACGACAGCTTCACGCTTTCTCCTGCAAAGCACATGAATGAATGAAAGACAGAGGTGACCTAGATAGTGTTGGGACACTTCGTTTCCTATTTACAATTTATGTTTGGATACATTGTTTTAAGTGGCTGAACTCAACGCTCTCCTCGTTACCAAGCGAGAATTATAAAAGATTTCATTACTTCGAGTGGAAATCGAACGTACAAACGTCGTGATTAGTCAACCACTGAAGGTTGAAAATAGAGTCGTAAAGTGTACTTATAATCGGATATGGGCCAATTAGATCATACCATATGATACATGTGATCTATGTACATGAAGTGGATGATGATGGCAGCCTCGTTAAATCGTTACTAAACATATAGACCCCGCACATGGAAGGGTATATATAAAAAATATAATTAAATGGACTTAGCGTGCAGATATCGTACTTAACTGACTAAGTACTTAATCAACTAAAGGGATTTTTGCCCAAATGTGATCTGATTTGTTCTAATATTTTTTTGTATAATGTTGGCTTTTCAATTGATTGGATTGTATAGAAGCTTCAATATATAGTAAACATTATTTAGGATTTTCCTATTTAGTATACAATTTTTGTACTTTTATTAATCTATATTTTATGCTAAGGCATACACATTTATATGTATGGAAAAATAATATAATAACGTCACAACACTTACCCGCTCGCGGGATTGAACTACACAATTGTAAATTTGCTAATTA
This sequence comes from Eueides tales michaeli, assembly GCA_018249855.1. Lineage (NCBI taxonomy): Eukaryota > Metazoa > Arthropoda > Insecta > Lepidoptera > Nymphalidae > Eueides > Eueides tales. The sequence goes on along the minus strand of DWMZ01003510.1, from coordinate 2,245 downwards.
TTAACATAAAAAGGGCTTGGACTGGTTCTCGGACCATTACCATATGTGCAGATAACAATCAGTTACAATTATGTTATAACTATAGATTTAATTTTACAGAAAATACAGTTAGTTGCCACTAAGTTATTTTAAGTATATTTTAAATATAAAAATAACAACATTAGTTGTTAAATTCTATTGTATTTCATAATATCTTAAACAATTTATACCATTAATAAAATATGTTTTGACATTCGTTTCCAAGTCATATTTAGGTTGTTGATAAAGCTTGAAATAAACAAGAAGCCATCAAAACTAAATTAACCATTCTCAAACATCAGCCTTGTGAACAGTAGAGGTTAATGCTAAGCACTTTACGTATGTACTTACTAATGTGTTTGCAAATAGGTGCGTTCTTTTCTAATATTTTCTAAATATACAAGTTAAAATTTAATATAGAAGAGTTTTTGTTTCGTGCAGTCAACCTCTGGAATTTCTGGTTCCACTAAGTAAAATATTTTTCTGTTTATTGAGGCAATTTTTTGGAGCATCATATTGTGAAACTTCAACTTCATACTGAATTTTGAAAGTATTTGGATTTTCAAAATTCAGTATGAAGTTGAAGTTTTACAAAATATAAGGAAAGGTTCACTAATAAAGAATATTTTAAAAATTTCTAAGGAAATGGAAAAAAGGCGTCATCAGAAAATATTAAATATTTTATATTCTCGAGTCGGACCCACATCCTGTCGGTTACAGTCTTACGCTTGTGACACTGCACCACGACAGGCTTCTATAGGCTCAGAATAATAGATCAATCTAACACAATTGAAATTAAATTCAAAATATTCTTTATTCAAATAGACTTTCGCAAGTACTTTTGAATGGTCACAAACAAAGCTACCACCGGCTCGGAATGCGGTTCTGCTGAAAAGAGCCCGTAAGAAACTCAACAGATGCGCTTTTCAATATTGAATATTTTTACAATTTTATGGTTCAGTACAGTGGCTATCCTGCATGAAATTCAAATTATCTTGATGAAATGCATTTTTATCATTCAAACATTCTTGGACAGTGTAGTACGCTTTCTTAACTAACATTGCTTTAACATTTACTTTAAACTTTTCCAGTGGCAAATTCAAAATACACTGCGGTATACTATTATAGATACGTATACTCAGACCTATAAATGATTTATTTACTTTTCGGAGGCGATAACTAGGCGTCAGAAGTTTGTCCTTGTTTCTCGTCCCAATCGTGTGTCTGTCACCGTTTTTCTTAAAGCAATGAATATGTTGCCGGACAAACAAAATATTATAGAATATGTATTGAGAAGCAACCGTAAGAATATCATCCAAAGAAATATCATCCGTAATTTTTTCATTTTTTTAAACAAAATAGATAAAATTACTAATGGTATTTGTAAAATTAATTATTATCCTTACTTAAAACATCTCTACATATCATTTTATTACTTACTTACATGTTTTTTTCCTCTTATATTAAAGATATTTGCATCGTTGTCGAATTCTATATAGGTAAGTGATCAAATCCATCACGCCTGACATTTTTTTAGGAAGAATTGTGACCTTTCCTTCTTTTTTATTATACGATGACGCAGCGATTCTTTCGAATCTATTTACAATATATTTAGGATACTTATTGTATCCCTTAGATACTATTTGTATACCTAACGTACTTTCAAATTACACCAGAATGGGCAATGGACTAACACTATTAATTTATTGGCGGCAATACTAAAAGATTAAGAAGGGTCTTTTTGTAAATTAAATTTGTGCTCCTTTATCTTAAGATGAAGGGATGCACAAATTGTTACTAAAGAAATCATTGTTAAAAAAATACAGAAAAAAAATTGGACGAATATGAAATCATCTTGATGAATATTTCCATTAAAATGCAAATTGCTTAGTCTGACAAGGGTTGGTAGTTGATGTTTTTTCTCATCGGTTGTATCATAATCGTATGTCACTGAATGCAATGTAGGGTTTTGATTTCACGTTGTACACTACAGCACTGTTCTCTATAGCAGAATAATCAGTAGGCACATAGTGTTAAGATACTCCGTTCTCGTCTTTCCGTTCAACATTTGAGATTTTGAGTCGTGTGTAACAAATTAAGCAAAAAGTATTTATTTCTACTTAGTTCCTAAGACTAGCGCGCTTAACTAAATAAACTCTTCAGTTTTATAATATTCTTTTGTATATTCACGGACCACACGTTCACGGCAGGGGGAACTTGGGAATCT
>DWMZ01003509.1:0-12660 GCA_018249855.1 Eueides tales michaeli | reverse complement strand
ATTAAAATATAAAGGGACGTCAAAGGTCTGTTAGCACTAATGGCGGAGCTGGGTGGTGCTGGGTATACTACGTCAACTTCAGCAATTTTGAAGATAGATAGCAACAAGTGAGATGAGATGTCCTCATACTGCGAGTTGATACGAGATTTGACTATCTTGAGGACGTCTATGCATGCCTCCTGAAATGAATCAGTCCACATTATTAACTTAGTTAAACATGAAATTAAGGCCTGATGTGGCAATGTCGATCCAAAGTCGAGGAAAATAAATATTTAATATTTTTAATTTTTTTCTTCTCTAGACGTTTTTAACAGCACGGTGTTAAGTTGTGCAACTGCCTCAAATTGCACACGGCGTAAAGTGGGAAGTATTTTAACAGTGGTTCCCAAGTTTCGTTGCCTACCCTGTCATATGTGGAATACAGTGTAAAGCTTTTAGATTAGACATTTTTCTTAAATTTTATTGTAAATACCATTAAAATGCATTAGCTAAAAGTAAATATGCTACAACATTTAGGTACCTTTTCTTTGTCGAGCAACCCTTCTCCCGCTTCTTTAAGAGCGTCTTGCTCTTTAGGCGGGACGCTGGCTGATATGATCACATTCTCATTGCTAATATTGAATAAGGTGAGAGTGCAGTTTGTCTGAAAAAAATAAAAAAATAATATTAGTGTTATTTTTTAAAATACCGAGTGTGTGAGTCCTCGACTCGACGGGACCGACTTTGAGTCTCAATCTACTTGTGTATCGTAGTTTATTTTTTCAGTTTTCACAAAGTATTTTCATCATTGTAAAGACAGAGATATTTTTAATTACTTATATAACTAATAATTTATGTGAAATGGTATAAAGTTTATGAATAATTTTTTCTCTATAAGATACGTGTCACATTAATTTACAGCAAAAAGTAAAAGACGAGAAAGTCTTATATTCTCTCTTTATAGTATAAAGAAATATAAAAATTGCACTTTAATAAGTTTTATCTAATCACCTCTCCATGGTGAACAAAATGCAGATACTGCTGTAGTAGCCGTACTGCGTCCTCCGCGCCGAGGCCAGTGTGAGGTCGCAATAGAGCCTCGTCTACTGCGCTGAAGCCCAGCAACAAGTACACGCCTTCCGGTAGCTTGTATTCTCCTGTAATATGTTTATTTATTAGTGGTTACTTGTGATACTTCTTACCGGTATGTTCCGGGAACCCAGAGTAATAGGTTCCCGGGCTGTTCCAGAAACCTAATATTATAGATAACTGTTTCGGAACAGTTCCGGGCACATTAACTTAATAGTTCCTGTTCCTGAAAAGGAATTAGTTCTTCCAAGTTCAAAACAATTCTGTTAAGACTGTTTTTCTTATTCACAAACTTTCACTAATTCGAAGCCGTTCTATTAACTCTAAAATTTCAAGTTCCGAGTTGCGAACTACACTATTTTGACCATTTATTACAGCAGAATTAGTTTCTAGAAGTTGCATGTAAATTTTATCTAATGTTGTTTTTCTTAACTACTTAGTTTATTATTCTACATTATTATAACATTGTATTACATATTATTTGTTTCATAATGTTATATTTTTTTATTATATTGAAAGTCTGTTAAATGTTATTTTAACAAATTTTCCTAGAGTAAATGAGTAAATTTGCTCAGCTTCACGGTGTGTCCCGCACATGGCAGGGTAGGCAGACGGATCTTGGGAACCTAGTGTTGAGCCACTGCGTTCCACCTCCGTTCCCCCCTTTACGCCGAATTTGAGGCATTGAGTGTTGAGTGGAGGAACTCAACGCCGCGCTTTTTCTTTATTACCAGAGCAAAGAAATGAAACATTAAATATTTAAATTAAAAATAATAAATATTTCATTTCGTCCAGTGGGGATCGAACCCACAACCTGTCGGTTACAGTCACACGCTTGTGCCGCTGCGCCACGACAAGTCTCCAAGTAAATTATAACTATTGTAATTTTTATTTTTAGCACATCTTTTTATATTTCATAAACTTAGAATTGTTTATTAAAAATTATTAATATATTCGTCAAGAGTATATTTATATCATTGTGAACTCTTATAAAGCTGTCCCAGTTCGAGGGACAGAATTATTTGATCTTGATCCTTCTATACAGCAAAATTAACGATAAATTTTCATGTAAGCGTCAACTATTGCAAGCGCATCTATCTAGTTTCGGTTGCTGGCACATCTATTGATGTATTTGTTCTGTAGGTCGAAATTTCCAGAATGATAATGTTGGAACCAAAGACGTAATGTGTTTTTTTTTCTACCGCCATTCACTTGTTATTAACTTTTCGAACCGTTACCGCAGTACTGATGCCGCGGTGGATCTTGTATTCGTAAATAACGCGATATTCAAATTTTCCATTTTACTAATTAAGTGAAGCAAACAAATAAAAACAGGAGAAATATAAATGAATTTACGTTAACGAAATACAAATGCTTGTATAAATTTGAATTTCAAATTCCTAGTAACATAATCCAAATAGAACTCCATAGAAATTTGTAATTAAAGTGGCTATTACGACAAAATGCCAATTTCATATGTACTGACCTAATACAACTAATTACACTAAAGAAAACATCTGAATATAAAACTCACCAGGATTAGGCCGCATACATATAAATGATCCAGAGTAGCAATAACAGCGTCCTCTATACGCCTGGTACGCGGGCGCCGCGTGCGAGTAGTGCGCGAGGCGGGACGAGCACGGCGCGCGCGGCACGCACGCTACCTTACACGACACTTGGAGAGACGACTCGCACACGCACAGGTCTGTACATTCTGCGAGTTCCGCTGAACGGTATAGCTGAAATATTATGAAATATTTCAACATTTCTTTAAGTGTTATTGTTGCAACAAGAAAAAAAAAATAATTTCATACATATAAAAATTTGAACGTTGAGGGAGATAAGAAGAGCTTCAATAATTTCTTATATTCATTATGAAAGTTTCTTTTCTGTTTATTGAACATAAAAAAATATAAAAAAAGAAAAGGATGATTAGAAAACTGTTTTATTAGCATACTTGTGTAAGTTGTCACAACTCACTGGATAAGTTATTCCCAAAAATATATATTAAAAAAAATCTTTATATGTTTTTGTATCATATAATCAATTTTACGACAAAATATTATGAAAGATGTAAATATACAAGTTAATTGGTGTTTGTTTTATATAAATTTATATTTATATGTCTGTCTGACACAGAATATGCACAATAAAATGACAACTTTTATAGAGATAAAAGCTCGGTGGTTAAGGCATATGACTTAACTTGGTTGTTGCAAAAATATTTTTGTACTCTAATTATTCTAAGATGGAAATATTAAGTTAAATGTTTAGAAATAGTATAGTTACAGCTTCATAGCTATAGGATTTAAATTAGGATAAAATTGATTATTATTTTTCTCAGATGATTAGACTTGTTTTTATAGACATGGACGTATGTAATAGTTTAATTTGTATTTTTAATAAATTAAAATAATATTATAAAATATAATTTACTTTTCATAACATATTTGGTATAATAATATTGGTATAATAATCAAAGTACATATCTACAGATACAAACTCACTCGTCTCGTTTCTCCCATCTTAATATACTGCGCCTGATCGTCACTCTCCGGTTTCTTCACTATACAGTACTTCGTTGGTTCCAATGTGGTTGTCGGACGTGGAGTGGTTGTTGTGGTCGTCGTTGTTGTAGTTGTTGTGGTTGTCGTCGTTGTCGTGGTTGTTGCTGGCGTCGTGGTTGTACTAGTTTCGGTTGCTGGTTCTGATATTTGGGCCACTTCGTTCGGCCCAACTGTTTGTTCAGACATTGTTGTGATTGGGCTAAGTTCCTCTCGGTTTTCCTGGAAAAAGTAACAGGATATAATTTTGTTAAATTATTTTGTAATGTTTATAAATAAGTTGATTAATAGCTTTATTATAATTATTTTTCGGTAAGAAATGTTAAGACCAAGGTGGCGTTGATTTCCGGCACTTAAGACGTGATACTCGAAACCCAGTGAAAACTGGGGAACAAGAAGTAAGTTAGGAAACTTAGTGTCTTACCATTATGTTCCCAAGTTCCCTTTGCCTACCTTGTTATGGCCATGATACAGTGTAAAGCTAAAAAAATAAAAAAAAAATGTATGAATACGCTTAGGAGTCGTCATGTTGCCACTCAACATTTCTCATTTCTCGTATATGTAAGGAGTGTTTAAACACTAATTTCCTCTAATTATTCCGCAGGGAATACAGCGTGGAAATAATTTAATACCTGCATGACATCCACTTTAGGCACTTCATACTGGGTTGTATGACGGTGATGATGAGTGGTAGTCCGGTGGTGGATCGGTGGTTCAGGGGGTAACGTGATGTATCTGATGCCGTTGTCGAAAGGCGTCGTAGTTAACAATGATCCGTAGGTCTTCACGTGGTAATCGCTTTGGGATTCAACTGGAAAGGGAAATTATTTTTTCTATTCAATTCGTCTGCATGTTCAAATGAATATAGCTAAAATATTGCATATATATTTTTCTAAAAAATGCCTCAAATGTGGTTGATATTTGGGGAACGGAACGGAGTGTCTTGAAACTAGGTTTTTAAATGAAACACTTTTAAACGGATTAACCGCGTATATTGAGTTTTAAACATTTTTGGAAACCCGACGTTTCGAACACTTTACAGTAGTCCGTGGTCACGGGTAGGTCTACCCGTCACGGGTCACCTTTTACGACACCAACAGTACCAGGGTGATCCTATTCTAAGCCGGAATCACATGGCAAAAGTGTACGAGATTGTGAGTTACAACTACCCATGGGATTGAATCATTCTTATTTCCTCACTATAGTAAAAGACAAAGTTCAGCTTTACTTTTTAGCCTTTTTGCTTTTTACGCCTCAACGTCGAGCTAACCCAGTTCACACTTAACGTCTAGAAAAATTGTGGAAAAATTGCGACAAAACGTTAATACTACGCTTCCACTATCGATTCTGCTTAATGTGGGATACGGCGTGAAGCTACAATTGTAGTATATATTCTTGATATAGTCTTTACTAATTTATATCTAACAATAAAAATTTCCTTACCGACACATGGATTAAGCCACAATAGCCTCTGCCAGCCTAAACAATCATACAGCTGGGCAAAGTCAGTACCGCGGCACGCACAGGCAGCTCGGAGCTGGGTACCCAGTACTGCTACAACAGCTGCTCGGCAAGCAGCTGGTGAGCCAGCACAGCCTTGAGTGACTGCGTCCACTGCACACCATTGTTCGTAGTTCTCTAGGCGAATTCTGGAAGGAAAAAACTTGATTAAAGAATGATAATTGGATCTAATTACTACGAAAACTTTTATATATCTTATAATATTTATAATAGGTAAATATTTTTTTATATTCATTTCTAGTGAGGCGTATAAATTGGATGTTAAGTAATGCGATAATTTCTAAATACAGAAAAAGAGACGAATAGGGCAGTTTATCAAGAGCTTCTCCGGATATGACATTAATAGTACAGGTTTTAGGCACTTTAACATCTTGTTTTACCTGCATAGCATGGTAGGCAGAAGAAACCCAGTGATAAGATACTTAATTCTCCGTGCAACTTCTAATTTTCGATACATTGCACATCGATACAGAGTGAAAATTCGATAAAAAGTGTGTAACGAAAAACCCTTTAATGAGAATAGAGTGTCTTAACACTTTCCACGATCCCTTCAGTTTAACGTGACATGTGCGTCATAAACGTCATAAAACTAGAGAATAAAAACACCTCTACAGATTCTGGCAATCAATTTATAATACTGATTAGTTAAACTATGGACAGAAAAACGTTTCCAAGATTATTACAAATTACACAGGTGATTTAATATGTTAAAAACAATTAATTCGATATAATATAGTCCATTTCTCCCGAAAATTCAACATTTTCAGGTTGTGTATGAAAATAGGTAACGAGATACAAATATTTTGGTATGCGAGGCACACGTGATACTCGTACGGGGGAAGACGCTGATTAATTTACAAAGCAAACAGTCGCTCCGTGTACTCTATCTGTACGGGTATGTAAAACTATATAATGTATTATATTGTTGCTTGTTAGAATATATAACGTTTTAGTAGAAGACAATTTTGTAAAATAAGTTGATCCGCTAAGTTAAAAATTTTTAATCTTCTCAAAACATGTGAAACTTTTTCCGTTTAAAGCAAAACACTCGATATTTCTTTTGTTAAGAAAAATATTTTAAATAATGTGTTAAGTTTGTGTTATTCAAAATATTTTTGTTGATTTTGCAAATCTTAACATTTTAATCTAGGTATTTTTGACCGAACTACCAAAATTTATATACACGGAATTTCTGGATGCTTCAAGCAGTAAACAGAAAGCCCGGAATTTCTGGATGCTTCAAAAGCTGAAGAGATTGCAGAACAAGTGAGAGGCAAATTTTGGTATATGAATAGAATTTTAGAATTTGTGAAATATGATTTTTAGATGTTGTAAGATTTTCCTATGCTACCTGCAATATAACGTTTCGTTCTAGACCGATGCTAAGGTGAGGTCTGTCGTAGCGCAGCGGCACAAAACGTGTGACTGTAACCGACAGGTTGTGGATTTGATCCCCACTCGAGGAAATGAAATATTTAATATTTCCAAATTAAATATTTAATGTTTTCATTTCTAAGCTCTGGCAACAAGGCAAAACGTGGCATTGAGTTCCGCGACTCAACATACTTCAAATTCGGCGAAAAGTGGCGAACGAAGGTGGAGTGTCCTTAACACCAGGTTTGCAATTTCCCTCTGCCTACCCTGCCTTGGGATACAGTGTGAAGCTGAGAGATGTTTCGTTCTAAATTAAAATTTGCTATACATTTAAAAGTCGGTCACTCAAAATCTCCAGGTTGTAAAATACACCTTAATTATAAATATTGTTGCATTTTTATTTTAATAATCACCAAGTTGCACTTTTAGCCGAGAGAAAGCATTCGTGGTGGATCTCTAATCATTCTATAAAGTTCTTAGAAATTTAAAGAAAGTAACGATATTGTGAGACTCTCTGTTAAGCAGACTATTGATGTGGAGTACTGAGCTTGAGCATTTCTTTGTTGTATGTATGTATTGGAAGGAGGTTATATGAACACACAAGTTTAGACTGGCGGTCAATTGGCTTTTTCTTACTTTGGTAAATATAAATTAATAAACAACATAAAATTATTTATGTACCGATGACAACAGGTCGTATATAAAAGTTTAGACGATAAATAATAGCAAAGCTTCAATACTAATATATAATAATTAGTCCAACTTATTATATGGGAAAATTTTGAAATATTATTAAAAATGAGTTTATTGCTATATTTATTTCTAAAACAGTAAATTACTGGATTTTTTTGTCATTTAATATTTGGGCGATTGTGGAAATTCGTAAGAATAGTTGTCTATCTTACGAATTTCCACACCTTTGTAGGTTGAATGAATGGCGAAAACATATAACTACAGTGAAACATTTGTTACTTATGTTAAGAACTATTCTAATTTTTTTAAAAAAGTACGAGTATGTACCATGGCAAAATCTGTACATACTAACAACAAAATTAAAAATTCCTGTAATAAAATGAAAATGAAACATAATACATTGTGAAACTAGAAAAGCCAAGAATTTTAATTTTGAATTTAAATGAAAAAACGACAATGGCGAACTCTGATGAAGAATGAATGGCGAATCTCTGATGAAGAAATTGCTTGTGTAATTGACTTCCACAACTAAAACCCTTATAGCTTCCACAATCGTTGCTGAACCAATATTTAAGGAGAGTCTCCAATGTCTCTTAAAGAGTACATATGCAGGGTGAAAAGGATCACAGGTATTGTTTGCCGATGGGGTCTTGGTGCATCTTGGTGTTTAAAGTGATGTACTTTTTAACGAAATAGAGACATTTTTTTCGTAGCCAGGAGGAATGAGGACAAAATCTAATAAATTCGATTGCCCAATGCCTATTGAAATGAAAACCGTATTATCATAATACCGAGATTCATAATTGTTAGTAAAGCTGTTTCTACAATTTCCAAGGCCAACCTTTGAAAATTCTTTGTAAGAAAACAGATCACGAAGGCACTTCGCCGTTAAATTTAAAAGGGTAGACCACCTATCTATGAAAAACATTGAAAAAGCTAGGCATTTTCTTCCAATATGATATTAATAAAATCGTCTTAACAGACTCATATGCAAGAGTCATAAAAGTTATATAAATTTTGGCTATCGCTATAAACTTTATATTTGAGATGATAAAACCGTTGTGGCTCTGTAAATATTAAGATAAATGAAAAATTCTAGGAAAATCATGAAATAAAATTATTACATCAAATCTTAATAACAGAGTCCTTGAGTTCGAGTCCTGACTCTCAAATTCATAGATAATTTACAACTGAATATAAGTAAGGTGCGCATTGAACACGAAAGCTCAAGATATTGATATAATATTTTTTTGTTCGCCAAGAGCGATAAATTCAAAATTCAAGTGATTGGCTTAAAAATGCAAAAACGAGTGGCTAACCAGGAAAATACTGTTTTGTGTGTCTAGCAATCTTTTTTCAGATTTAACCAATATCTAGCTTCTAGTTCCCTAGAAAATAAATATCCATAAGATTAAACATTTTAAGTAAATATTTTTTCAAATTCACAAACAGACTGATCTCCAATGCGTTTAGAATTACTTCGTTCGCGGCAGAAGTGAAGGCAAGAGGTATAATAGCTAAATCTCTTTAATTTATTAAAAACAAATTCAATATGTTCAGATTTTTCAATTCTTTTCTAGACGGATTTCGAAGACAGCAGTAGTAGAATTGATAAAAAAAACTAGAAAAGTGCAGGTAAGTAATTTCCAAACAGGCTCCTGGGTTTCGCTATTTAAGTGCAGGTTATACTAGAGTAGCAAGACTCAGGCATACCTCCGAGTTGCTCACTTTGTAACGTAGGCGGTACTTCCACGGTAAAACTATAGAATGATAAATCGTTTTTTTCACATCTTTTATTACAGTATTATATGAAACATATAATCGCAATAAGTAAATATGTAACATTTTTTTGAGGTTTCTTTTCAATACAGAGAACAGAGATCACTTGTTAATTCCAAATCAATTAGGAGAAATTAAGTAAATATACATATCTAGAATTAAATTAATAAAGAACTATTTTATGGACTGAAGAAGTGAAAACTTCCATATTAAAAACACTTGTTTTCCAAAACGAATTTGATTTAAAACGTGACGTGCTAAACTGTCTTATTATTTTAATCAGCTTTATGTTAATTTCTATTCTTCATTTTTATAATTAAATAGAATATTATTAATATTAATCAAGTAAAAAAAAATACTAATAACAACCAGAACTATCTACGTGAATTTTTGTTGGTAAAATATCGACAGCGTAATTTGCACTTTGCACTACAAGAGACGAAAAATTAAACGGCGAAATTGAAAACTAGAAACAGGGCACCGCAGGCAGTCTCATTGCGGTCAACTGCAAATTGATTGGACACTGTCAATCCACTTTATCAGTGAAAATACGCTTCAAAATAAACTAAATTATATCTTATTAAATATAGATGTTTAAATATTGCATTTTCCTAAGCTTGACAACAATAACAGTTCCAAGAGTCGAGGAGATGCCGGTTCAAATCCTGTTCCGTTCAACTTTTTATAACTTTTCTAATAAAGAAAGTATTGTTCGTTCGCGTTCTAGTTATGTCCAAGAAGATCTTCATTAACTTAACACATAGTTAGAAGTACGTCGGAGTTCATTAGTATATCCATTAACTTATGATTGAAGTGGCCGTTGTTTAATCTAACCAATCTATATGGTAATATTAGTATGTATATAGCTATGACTATCTCAAATATTCTGTTATATAGAAAATAATAGTGAATTTAATACTTAAGTACTATTTTTACTAACTACTTAACTTACTATTTTTTATAAAAAACATATATGTTTTAAATGAAGATCAATTTAAGAGAAATGTAATACTTTAGACCAAATGAGAAGCCTATTCCAAGTCCTTGTCGTGGTGTAGGAGCACATGGGTGTGACTGTATATGCGACAGATAGTGGCTTCGATCCCTACTCGAGGAAATGAAATATTTAATATTTTTAAAGTAAATATTTCATGCTTTCATTTTTTTGCTCTGATGACAACGCAAACTAGGCTGTAGAGATACGCCACTCAACACGCAATGCCTTGAATACGGTAATGACGTAATAATAATTCAATATAAAATACTCATAATTGCCTTTTTTTACCTATGTATGCTATATACTCGTACATACTCACTCTTTCAGCTTCACGCTGTATCCCGCACATGGCAGGGTAGGCAGAGGGAACTTGGGTACCTAGTGTTAAGACACTCCATTTCACTTTCTGTCGAATTAGAGATATTGCGCGTTGACTGGCGGAACTGCGCTTCGCCTACCAGAGCGAAGAAATGAAAACATTAAATATTTAAATTGAAATTATTAAATATTTAATTTCTTTGAGAGGGAATCGAACCTACAACCTGTCGTGTTAAAGTCACATGCTTCTGCTCTGCATTGCAATCATTAATTATAAAAATACATATAAAGTTCCTGGACAAATGTCACATTCACTAAGTAAGCGCAAATATAGACGCATAGTTATAACGGCATTGGAATCTGAACAGCAGTCAATTGTTGGAGTGCGGTCGATTGACAACAGTTTCAAGGCGCTGAAGCAAAAAGGAATATTTTTCATTAGTAATGGCTATCCTAGTGTTTATCTATACTTGTAATAAATCTGTAAGCCATCAATGTCTGTACATGGAAGATATATTACAAAGAATCTTATAGGACACCTTTATAAATGAGTGAGTGACTGACAAAAATTTTAAAAGTCAAAAGAGTGACTTTTAAAATTTTTGTCAGTTTGTCTGTGCTTTTGTACGCGCTAATATCAAAAAAGGCTTATTATAATCAAATGCAGTGCACTATTATATTATGGAAACCTTCACTTAGCATTAAGTGGTTGTTTTATTTTAATCGGCTTAATAAAACAAGTTACGCCAATTTTAAATATTAAGTTCGACAAAATTGCTACTAAATTATTCATTTAGCTGAAATTTTAGTTTTTCATGTATAGATATTGTCTTAAGAGTGATGACACATCACTTTCTTTCTTTCTCTAAGTAAAAATTGTTGAAATTAGTAAAGAAAATAGGGTAATTCAAGCGAGTGATGCCTCAAGCAGGTCGCTAGTATATAATATGTAAATAGAGCATTATTTAAAAATAAATTGAGTTATATATCAATGTATATGATGAAAATCCTTTCCTGAGCTCTGCAATTTTCAAATAAGTAGTTTATAAATTATTTAACTCCAGATTTGCCCGTACATTATTATGTATGTTGTGCCGAAAGAACTGCAACTTTTTTTAAAATATGTAATTATTATACAATTCATTAATTATTTTTACCATAATAAATATAATATTATATATTACCATAATAAATACGAGTATAAAAATTCTGAAAGAGCTCCAAAGGTTTTCACAGAATATTGTTTGTAGGATGCTTCGGGTGCGATAAATCGATCTGATCGAAAATGTCGTTTTTTCCTTGTTTTCAGGTAATGAAGAATTGCTGTGAAAGTGTAATTGTCTTTCTTATGATTATTACGCTTTTAATGAAAATAGAAGAAGATGTATTACCCCCAGGTTAGCTTTATCCATCCAAAAGATGTATGACAGATGATAAAAAATATATTAGCTCGTCCAAGGAGACGAGAACACGCAAAAAGCATAAAAATAAAATATAAAATATGAATTAACTATATTTTGAGTTCCAACTAGAACTGAAGTCTGGACTGCTAAGTAATTGGCTGGCTTATTATTTCGCTTCTCAAGTGTATTTACAGTCTTTCTGTACGTTCGTTCGATCGTTTCTATTTAATTTAGACTGCTCCGTTTCGCTGCCGGTTTATTTTATTTAATAAACTAGGGTTCACCGCACATTTCAGTTTTATATTCTATTATTAGATTTATATTGCATTGTGTTTTTACTTTGTTATCGTTATATTACTATTGTATTGTCAGTTTATCAATAAATAAATACAATTGGAAAAATAAAATATTTAATTTATTATTTTTAGCTTTAGAATACATTTATTCTGCATATCCCAGGGTAGACCAACCAGTGTTAGGACACTATGACGCTCTCCACTTTCTGCCAAATTCGGAAGGCATTGGGCCTTAAGTAATGCGGAACTCAACGCCGCGCTTTCTAAAGTGTGGAAAAGATTAAATATCTTATTTCCCCGAGTAGGAAAAAAATTGAGAGCCCCATATTTGATAAACCTATATATATTGAAATCATTTTTTTTTGTAAAATACAAATATAAACTGAGATCCGTCTAAATTTTAAAAAAATCTTTATTAATGATCTGAATGGGTTGAAAAAATGGAACAAATTTTTCAGCTTTAAATATTAATATAGATTAAAAGATAAATATCCGATACAAGCAACCAACTCAGTCCAGATATAAAAGAACAAAACCACTTTATTTAATTGTGCCATAGGTATGTGAATACGACCTAATGAGGTTAGGTTATATGTTGAATGCGCACGGTACTGTAAGGGCCCTCGTAAATGCGATTGCATTTC
>DWMZ01003508.1:0-12664 GCA_018249855.1 Eueides tales michaeli | reverse complement strand
CTACAACATGTGGATGAAATTTCTCGCGGTGGCGGGCAGTCCGGTGATAAAATCGAGATGCTGGGATGAGGTTAAATAGCTCTTCAGAGCACTCCCCGTGATAATATCTGTAAAACAGACAAAGGGACGTCATAGTCGACGAGGCGCCACTTCAGGCATATATACAGATTCGTATGTTCTATATAAGGTCTAAAACATAACTAATGTTAGATTGAGACAATAATTTCGTTGAATTTTATATTCAAAATAAATTATTCGTCTAAATCAGCATATTAAAATCTTTACCTTTATTTAATAAAACATACGGAGCGCGACTATCCGATCTAATTTGTGAAATTTTTAATTTATCAAAAATACATAAAGTTACAAAATTCATAAACCACTAATAAAATCTATGAGTACTAGTAGTGATACTATGACCAATCGTAACCGGTGGAGCATTTTGAAATTAATTGCAGCTTTCAATTTTTTGTGGGTAGAAACACAAAAAGAAGAGCTGATGGAATCAAAGTAAATATTGCTTTATATGAGGGCAGGTGGGTAATTTCAAATTAGTAAGTACCTGTCTTGTTACAAAGTTTTGTTGACCAGTGTAATTTAATATGGAACTATCCTTTCATACAAAAGGTCAGAAGTTAAGTTGGCACTTACATACTGAATTGTTCATGTGTAGCGTACGTAAACTTCTTTAGATATTTAAAACACTACACTAATAAAATCTATGAGTACTAGTAGTGATACTATGACCAATCGTAACCGGTGGAGCATTTTGAAAGCTGCAATTAATTTCAGCCAAAACTTTTCATAGTAATAGGAACTTTACAACTCACACCGACCGAGTTTAGGCTGTTTAAATTATGAGTGCACAGAAATGCTCTCCTAAATTTTCATTTATATTTTTAAAAAATATATTATTTACTCGTTTACTTATTTATAAGAGATATATATATATATATATATATATATATATATATATATATATATATATATATATATATATATATATATATATATATATATATATATATATATATATATTCATCTTGACATAAATTGAATTTATTTATAAAATAGCTACACATTTAATTAAATTATTAATAAGAACTTAGTTGTGAAATCTATTTCAAAATTTACATAAAATACATCAAATTCCTGAAACAAATAAATAGGGACTTATCTATTAATGCTTTCAATATGCATATTATGTCATACATTATTTGCAAGCAAAACACTAATATTTGCATTTATCAGTAAGCTCCTGGCTTATTATATTTTAGCCATAAACCTCGTAGGAATGTTATTAAGTTTCAAATAAGCAGAATATATGTCTAGAAATTATATATTTTGATATTGTACAGTCATTTTACAATAATATACTTACTTAAGTTGGAATTTCAACTGCGTATTATAAAATTAAGAAACTTACTCATTTATCAAGTTGTAAATGGACGAGACAAAAGACGTATACCAAGACCGTAGCGTTTAATGGTCTCTCTGGCAGCCCCGCTAGGGAATATTCCCTAGCGGGGTAGCCAAAATATATTATTTTAATAATAAAAAAAAATATTATTAAAATAATATATTTTTTTAGTAAATTGGGGCAGCTGTCCCGTTTGCCCTTTTTTATTAAACCCCGATTATGTTACAAAAGTAGTATATATTATATTACTATAGTATCCTGAACTTATGATAGTAATTATTTAATAGAAAAAGAGATACTTGATAATATTCACTATTTAAAATCCTACCCAAGTTATAAAAGAACAATGGTTGTACCGTAAAAGTAACACGTAAATATATTACAATTCTCTACTTACAACATATTAAGTGACGATAACAATTACAGTATTTATTCGGAAAGATTAAAAGAAACAAACGTTTTCAAGATTTTTTTAAATCAGCTACAAAGCTTTATTCTATTAAATAATATATAAATAATGCATGTATAACACATTTTTATTCTTGAATTGTACTTGTACTACAATACAGGAAGGCAACATGGCAATCCACTGAGACTTGCCCTTTCAGATTGAAGCATCATAAAAAATAGTATAATATTATTTGATAACCAGCAAAGTTTAGTAATTTTATGCATATTTCGCTTACTAATTTAGCTGCCAGTGTCGATCCAATTATTCGAATATTGCGCTGTTGTCGAACAGTCCTCTACTTAGTTACAATTTTATTATTCACCCCTTGCGCACCGGAAGGTGGCACGGGTACTTAGCAAAGAGTTGGAATTATGATTGCGGAAATTGAAAAAGAATATTAGCATAAGTTAAACATTATTTGAGATTTCTGAGCTTATGAATCAAATAATCTTAATATTTCTAAATAATTGAAGTTTTCTAATCCATATATGTATAATAATATTTAAATGAGGTAAATGCAGATATATTTATCTAAAATACTCCAATCAATTTTTTTTCCTTTGTCAGGTTGTTAATTTTATGCAAAGGTCAATTTTTGCAAGATTGGCTATCGGTCAATCTTAACCAGCCTAGTCACTATAATGAATAAAATTTCTAATTATTTTACACTAGGAGCATATGAGCTTGACTAGCAACGAAGAGCTTCAAGTCTTAATATAGTTAAGTTCTAATTATTAAATTATTGCTTTTAGGGATAAAGTTGTTTTCATTTTATCGTACCTGTTTATCTATTCGCCTCCCTTTATCTCAAAAATGGCATAAATGTATGACCATAACATTCATGACATTAATAAGAAATACTTAGGTCTAAATCGATCCAATGCGCATTGTTACCAAAATCTATATTAAAACACTTCTCGCTTACCTAGAATCATGAAATTTGACAATACGCCTGTCTAAAAAGTGATTTGTAAAATAAAATTTTACTCTATTTTTATAAATACAAAGTTTTTTATTTTCGTTTCCCGTACATACATGTTTTAAGCTTTGTGTCTTATTTTTCTTTATCCTTTACGTATTTGCCACCTCTTACAGTAATCTAATTCCTGAGCAAAAATGTTTGTTTAATAAGTTTAATATTCCACTTTTAACACATTGCATTTAATCTTTGGTTTTAAGAAAGTTTGTCTAATTTCAGCCACGATCTACTATAAGTTAAATCAAGAAAATTAAGCACTTAAAAATATCAGATATTTTGAATGAATCAATACAAACCAAATCCACCAGCATCACATGTACTTTACATTCTACGACGTCTTATACCTCCTTAGTCAAGATAGATTACGTAACATTATTTTAAGTTTTCCATAAACCTTGATTCTTTTGTTTTGCATTTAGATACCCTATTTTCGCGGATGCATTCTCCCCAAAACTTTGATTGAAACTGAGCTACATCTACAAATAACGTAAAACAACCTACATTTGTTTCAGACTATTATAATATTAAAGAGAACTTGGATAAATCATCATCTTTTATTATGAAAATGTAATTTTAGAATCAGAGGCAGCCATTCTAAAATTCCATTTACAAAATATTAATTATATCAAATGCGCGTGTAATATCCAATACAGTCAATTCAGCGTGCAAACTCAACTCCTTTATTAAGCTTTGACAGAACCGTTTGAGCGATTTGATGGTAATCTTCAAAGGGAGGTATATAGTATGATATTACACAAATGCATCCGTGAAGCTCTCTGAGAGAACCGTTTAATATGAAAATATTATTATGAGACACAAAATAATATAATAGGGGAATAATAAAATAGAGGTAGTCCCTAAAATTTTGCTTCGCGCTAATTAAATTAAATTCTCAAAGGTGCTGTTTTAATTAAACCGACACCGGTGTAGGAGACCTGTTTGATGTCCGCCGTTAAGACGGGTTTCCGCGTGATTAATAATGAATTAATATTGTGTACCACACATTTAACTCAACAATCTGAAGCTTAATTTCAAATATACGGCTTAATAATTAATGTTATACTGGCTCATAGTTTTTGATCTTTTTGCGATAAATCATGAAATAATTAAATTATATAGATATGTATTTAAATATATATAAATTGTAAAGTAAAAAAAAATGACTTATTGAATTTTTAAATAAATACGCGTATGACTATTAGTAGGTATAAAATATATCGTGGCGCAGGGGCACAAGCGTGGGACTGTAAGTGCATCAGCTAACTTACAGCTAACAGCTTTACATTAGGTTCCCAAGATTCCTCTGCTTACCGTGCCATATACGGGATACAGTTTAAAATTTTAAAAAATAGATCCAGTGCTTGAGTGGGTGCGTGTGTCGGATTTTTTTCTTAGAATGTTAAACAGAAACACTATTAGGAATATAATTATTTTTCATTTCTTTCCTTCGAAAAAACTTCGTAGAACGAGAAGTTGCAAATCAAGTTCTCGTTTCTTGAAAAAATTAAGATTAAAAATTATAAAAAAGTATCTACACACTTATATTTGCAATTTATTTCATTCACAATGACAACCACGCAACACTAAGTTTGTTAACTTGCCGTGTATTTAAAATGTATAGAGTATATGCCTTATTAAATTAATTATTGTTTATTAGAGCTTACAGAACAAATAAACGTATTAATAACTAATACAAATATATAAATTTACTTTATTTCATACAAAATTAGTGCACAGCTTGCAGACACAAACTTAATTTTGTCGATTTTTATCGATTCGCGTTGACGTACAATCCTGATATTGGTACAGAAGTCTCGGTGGACGAGTACGACTAGCACTTGCCCGGTATTTATGTAACAAAACGAATTCTTTTTTCACTAAAAGTTTTCAGTATTATTGATATCTACATTTATATATCTATACAATTTACATACATAAAATTGAAGAGTCTCTCTGTGATTACAAAATAACTGTGTTTTCCAAATACATATACCTAATAACAGGATAACAAAATCAAAAGAAAAAAAAATAAAATTTCTGTTTACCCTGGTTTATGTTTGTCCGGAACGGCTGAACCGATTTTTATGGGACTAACTCTGATAGCCGGGGTTGTGGGGCGACATATTGATTACTTTTTAACTATAAACATGTCAAAATACTCTATTAAATAGGCTAATTTTGGCGAGCAAAATAAAAAAATTGTTTCCTTATATCTACATCTTAATAAAATGAAGTCCATCTGTGATTTCAAAAAAGAATATATTATATTTTGTAATTTCTCAGTATTTTTCTATTAAATATATAACTTCTGCGAGAATTCGATTTATTGACTGACATTGTTTATTATTTTAGCTTTGATCGAATTTATTTATTATTTTAGCATAGCTATTTCATGTATGTAACATACATGTTATACATGAAATAACTTCGTAAAATATATATAGGTTTCCAAAGTTGAATTCAATCAAATTTAGATTTTTTAATTATCATCCACCAAAAATAATTTGTTACCACATTAGGGAATCAAACTCACATCCTGTCTTGTATCTTTCGTAAACTTTTAGTCGTTGAATATTTTTGTTAATTTTAATTTACTTCGTGTTGGCGAGCTCAATTCGAGACAACGAACCTTAATTAATTATTTTATTACGTCGATCGTTATGTAGTAACCAAATATACGAGTTTATACATTTGTGACTATTAATTAAATATCATAAATCCGTTATTGGATACTGCTCTCTTTTGGCGATACCGAACACTTTCAACATTATTAATATGCTGTCGAACTCAATCGATTGATTCTATTTGGTAGTATATTTGTTAATTTATATTTGTTAATTTTTTTTTATTTTTTAATATTTGTTAATTTTTTTTAAATGTAAAGGAAGAGTCTCTCTGTGATTTCAAAAGTCCAGTTGCTTAAAATGTTGATAAAAAGAATTGGCGTTATTGAGTGGGATAACGGGCTCTAATTCCGCTTCAAATTTTAATACGTTTTCTAAATATATCTTTCCTAAGTGTAAATTAACACATTAAAAAAACTAAAAAATATTTAATTAATATTACGCTATTGTCAAATCTCCTTGCTGCCAACAAATAAGTTGTAACAAGCGTACAAGAATTCCGACGTAGTTTGAAGAGAACGTAAGACTTAGTGATCGTAGTGCTTGGACGAGGCACGTACAAATTCTTATATGTTTTCTAAATAAGTGACTTGGCTTTATGTAAAACATTTGGTATGCTTTGAATTTAGATATTTGAATATTTAAATAAGAAAGTCGGTAAAATAGTTATATAATGATGTTAAACAGTAATATAGTAAAGAGTCTCAACAAAGTTGTAGGCGGCAACATTTACAAGCCACGTATGTACACGTTGTAGTACGTAGAAAATATAATAAATAATTTTCAAATAATTAAATTAAACTGATTCATTTGTATATAGCTATAAAATAAAAAATCATATATCGTTCATGAAAAAAATCTATTAATCAAATCCTTGCCCCACTTTTTTTATGCCAGGTAGATTCCTATAACAAAATCATTGTAAACATATATGTTTGCATGAATAATTTTCGAGCCGCTAGTCGCTCAGTGGTTCATAGGAGACACGAACTCAGGCTTATTTCGACTGGAAGGATATATCTAGATATGTTGTAGCGGTTTTAACAATCGACCAATGGCTTGGATCAATTATAATCTGATTACAAGCTCTTTTTTATATAGTGCTAAAGTCTACGCCTTTTGTCGCAAAATTTAAATCTAAGCTTTAAGCTAATTATTATATAATTACTCTACGTAATTGTAATGGGCCATTTCATATTTATATGTTCGTATGCTTTCAAAATTTTTCAAAGCTGTTTACAATTATGTCAGTGATATTAGGAAAAATTGTAAGAAAAATATTTTATTTCTATATATATCAGTATCCTCTAAGGCACTCATAGAAAATTGAGGTATGGTTAATTGATTCATACAAAGCTTACGTATTTTTTTTAGTATAAACATTATATGTAACTCCAATTAATTTATTTAACAGTTTCTAATGTTTAAATAATAATAATTAACAAAAAACATTTTATTTGTAATTTAAAAATACATTTATATGTCGGTCAAATTAAATATAATACAGTTGCCTAGAAATATCCATAATCTACATACACTTGAAGCAGAAAGTGTGTAAGTATCCACAAGTCAAACAATATTGGAGCGGCCGAGCGTCGGTGAAATTGAGCCAGAATCATTTATAAATGGGGGGATAAACGTGGGGGTGTGTAATAGGGAGGGGAAAGGTGCGCCACTGCATTTTGCATGAGCAGTGTTGGTTGCTCGATCTGCTTTTACACATCGTCTCGTCCTCATACCATAATATTAGCGTATTAAATATTAGATTTTGACGTAGGTATAGGTATGATTGATTCATATATTCTATTGAATTTAATATGCATAACAAGTGCGGTTTATATTATTGATCTAAACGTAAAGTATTAAGTGTAATTAAAATTGATGTTGTATTTTATAATACCTATACCTTAATAGTTTATTTAAATTCAATAGTATGTAATATAAAATGTTCATTTCCCTCGTATGAAAAACCTATTTAACTTTGAGAAATGGTAAATGTGGTTTAATTATAAATAGCTATTGTGGTTTACATTAATATGTTAATATATTTCTTACTTATTGTAACATTGTAAGAGAGTACATCTAGAAAATGTTATTTGTGTCATATTCTAACCTATTAAGGTAGGCTTACAAAAAATAAACAATCCAAGGCCAAGTGCAAGTCGAAGCAAACACTTTCTGGCGTTCCATAAAATTAAGGATTAATATTTTAACGTTATATACATGCGCATAAAATAATTTCTTAATAATTATAGATGCAAATTATAGATGCACTAATCTTTGTTTTTTGTAATAATTATTAGAATGATAATGGTATAATAAAGTCGTAAGTAAGACTGAGCCGGTACCGAATTAAGTTGAATTATTTACACAGGTTCAGGTAGCGAAATGGGGAGGCGAGGGACCAGTCGCCGACCCGTTCTGCATTTTGCATTAGATTTAAATTGTTTACGTCGTTAAGAAAGAAACTTTTCTCAAACAGGCCGAGAGGATAGCAACTTATGCGATTACGGTGTATTTAATTTAGCTTTTTAACAAATAATTTTGAGCAAAGCTAGCTTTTTAGTTTTTTTTGATAAAGTTGCCAACTTTTTAATTTATCCAGTAAATTATGAATATAATTGAATTGGATCTACATTATATCGTAACTATCAATATCTTATCATATTACATAACTAACTATTATTTATTATTTTCTGTACAAAATCTGTTTCTAAAAAGTAAAGAACTGTATGAAATAATGTATTGTTTAATGCCACATGTACAGCTGCACAAATCAAAGTTTCCTCCTAGGTCCTAAAGATCTAATGTAAGGTACCGTCATCTCTTAAGGTGAAACTGAAAAATAGAGGTAGAAAATATAAAAATATGGAACTCTTAAAGGACTATTTTACTTTGTCTGTCATATTGATTCTACCGGTCGTTCGAGGCTGTTTTAGGTCAGAAAAAGTGTTTTGTCGTTTTTTTGAACCCTCATAGAGTTGGTGTCCAATGTACCAGATAATTCATATTCTTAAAAAGTCTCAATTGAATAGCTTAAATACAATCTCAAATTCACCAAATTTTTGGCTACTTCTGGAAGTGCTAGAAAGCTGAAATTTGGTATGTAATCTAAGTTTAGTATGCAACAAATAAAAAAATTCAAAAACATATAATTTTCGCCCCCATCCCCTAAAATCCGGGGGGGGGGGGAGGGAATCCGTATGCCTAAGAGCGAAATATCGCCCTAATTTATCGCTTATGGTAATTAGTAAACCATCAAATAAAGGGCAAAGACCGAGAATGAGCTAAGAAAACCGGCAAGACAGAGAATGAGCTAAGAAAAGGCTGTGCAAGAAATACATGCAAAAAAAGACTGCAAAGCAACTTGAAAAAACAACTGAAATGCCACCAAAAACATATCATGTAAAATGGTGCCATGACGACCACGTAAGGTTTGCTCTCTGAAAAAGATATCAGATCTCATGTAGAGCCAAGCTTCTGAATCTACACGGGCTAACTCTACCGACCCAAACTTCACAAATTCTACATATCAGTAAAAATGTATGGCTTGGCTGTTTCGATAATTACTTTAGAAACTTAATATTCATATCATCTGCACAACGGTAGCGAATCGGCGAAGCCTTGTGAAGTTTGGATCGGTAGAGTTAGGCCGTGCAGATTCAGAAGCTTGGCTCTAATTGAGATCTGATATCTTTTTCACAGGGCAAACTTTTAGTACTTTATTGTCGTCTTGGCAACATTTTACATGAAATGTTTTTGGTGGGATCGACTTTTTTGATTCGATTAACCTATTTAACCAATTATTACGTAATACGTCATTACGTATTACTACAATTGAATCGTAGTATTCATACTATGCATAGTTGAAATAATTTATTATTTTCGATGATCAATAGATAAATTAAAACGTTCGTCATAAACAATATTTATCGTCATTAATGAATCTTGAAGACCGTATGTATGCAAGGAACGTCCCCATTTTTATTAGTAATCTCGTCAAATGAGAAAACTTTTAGGTACCTTCTATTTGAGCTCAAGTTTAGTTATTTCAGAACATAATCCTTAGACTGGCGTAAGATAAAAATTACCTGCATGTTTGGATATACACGTTTGACAATTTTACTTTTTACTGACTTAAATTTTTATCTGGCTACATACTTATATAAAACGTTTAACCGTCTCTCCTCTAGCTTTGTTTCTATTATGCCGTGGTACTCAGTAAATACTAATAATTAAACATTCAATAATATTTTATTGCATTTCCTTTTGCTAAATAGTTTAAGTGTTCCGCACATACTATGTGTTATTACTTTATAGACTTAGTATAAGGATAAAGTTGTAATTTAAAAAAAATTAAGTCGACATATGAATATCAAGAAACATAATTATTATAATAGTATGTCCTAATGGATGACATTAGAGAAAGAAATCAAACAAGGACCAAAGGATAGCACTTCTGGGACGCTCTGGGAAATATATTTTGGGGATCTATTTATAAATATTGCCATCTTGGTAACAAATTTGTTTTCAAAATTTTACTCGATGACTTGAAAAAAACTACCATCAAATGATAAGTAGCGCTAATATGCTTGAATTGATGACAATTTTCCAATATCACATTTGAATTGGCTTTTCATTGCAAACCACGTCAATAATGAATTTTGGTGAATCTAGATACATAGCCAGCATATTTAGCAGACATTTCAACTTTATTTACAGGCAAAAATGGTCTTGATTAGATTTCGAAACAAAGACTGATAGATGAAAACTGACCGAACCGCCCGACTGAATGAGTTAATCTGATAGGGTACGGTTATGAACGGCAGTCTCATACTGAATGTGTCGAAGACTGAGTACTTTACGTTGGTTTTCGGGATTCCGGACTCAAGGACTTACTCCTTTCAGATAGGTACTGAAATAAATATGTTAGATATCTTGGATCGGTTATGTAAGAATATGGAAGTATCGTTAACTTTGTACTAACCCGAATAAGCGCCGCCTGGACCAACTGGCTGGATATCTGGCTATCATTGGTGTAATCTGAAAATATAAGCGGAGAACATCCAAGAGCGGCGTCTAAGAATCCATTACATTAATCATAATAAAATTACATTGTGTAATATATATATATATATATATATATATATATATATATATATATATATATATATATATATATATATATATATATATATATATATATATATATATATAGTAGTGTGTTTCATGTGAATCAGATTATTTCATTTTAATTGATTTTCTAACTAATAATTTAAATAGAGTTCTAGCCAAATATACGATGAAAATGTGAATTTCCAATACAAAAATATAAGATAACAATCCCTCACTAGGGCATTGTTCAGGAGTATTTGTTGTTCAATAGTCCAAAAGTTTTGCAAACACTACTACATTCACTTGAACTTAATCGTACCGAAAACAAAAAAAAAATACCGGTAACATGCAACAACGTTTACAATAAATGTTATAATCAAATGGTTATTCTACGCAATATTAAGACTTCTTAAAATGATCAAAAATTATACATTTTCAAAAGTGTCCGAATATTAAAGTAATGTAAAGTTACGTTTTGAGCTCTTTTATATTATTTTGTTTAGCATGAAATTATGACAAAATAAAATAGAGATTGTATAGTGTTCTTATGTCAACGGATTCTTAAGTCTTTAATGAGTAAATAAACATTATAAGTGAAACAGTGATATTCACGCTCTATCGATTCATAGTAATAAGGTGATAGAGACTCAGACTTCCTGCAAAAGGAAATATAATTTATCGCCATCGTCGTGGTAATTAGAGAAGTATAGAAATTAATATTAATCTTATATTTCTTTAATTAACGTTTTGTGAACAAAGAATTGTCCTTAGAAAAACATTTTCACAATATTTACATCATAATGGACAAGTCTTATTGTAAATTAAAACTTCTTCGAATCTTCCTATATAAGAAGAACGCGATCTGTTTTGCAAATTATGTCCTTTTTATTTACGTTTTATGGACACGTCCTGCGATCTCTATTTGTTTGTTTTAATTAAAACGGTGCATATGTATGTAAAGTATAGTTTACAGTTAATTTATTATATTATATTGGCACTTTAATATAATTTAAAGTATCCAGACGTCGGAAATTTATTAGGCGTTTTCTTTTAGTCAAACATGTTTTTAGAAATAATATTTACGTAGTAAAAAAGACACAAACTAAGACTTGAGTATTCTGGACTCGAACCAAGATCTTTTAGTTAAGTGACAACCCAATTACCAGTTATTTATACAGAGCTATTATATTTTTTTTAATAGAGGTGAAACTTATCTTCGTAATGTAATGACATTTATTAGCAATTCTTTTCTTTTTTAATCAACTTTTTACAGATTCCTATTTTTAAGAGGAATATCAAAATAAAGATTTTCAAATACACAAGCAACTTCTTCTTAAAATTATGAATTTAAATAAAAAAATGACAGTAGCTAGTTACGCCACTGTCGATTTCTTATTTAAATTCAAGATTTTATTTTTCAGCTTATTTAGTTTCACAGGTCATATGCTATTTGCATGCTATTTTATTTTTATTAGAGGATTTTTTAATATGTAAAGACTTTGCCATGGAATATACTTTTTAAGCAATTTAGAATAGTTTCCAGAGTGTGGTATATAAATTAGATATCTATTTAAAGACAGAAAATTAAAAATAAAAGGGACGGGACGTCAATCGCGGGACAGACATACCAAGAAAGTTAATACTTCTTCCGATATAACTTTAGGATTGTACACAATGTAATTTTATTATGATTAATGTAATGGATTCTTAGGCGCGCCGCTGTTGGATGTTCCCCGCTTATATTTTCAGATTACACCAATGACAGACAGATATCCAGCCAGTTGGTTCAAGCGGCGCTTATCCGGGCTAGTACAAAGTTAACGATGCTTCCATATTCTCTCTAGTTAAATTATAAGTTAGAAAATCAATTACAATTAATTAATCTGATTCACATGAAACGCACTACTTGCAGAATAGGTAGAATTCTGCGAAAATTTAACAAATTCGCCTGGTACATATATATATATATATATATATATATATATATATATATATATATATATATATATATATATATATATATATATATATATATATATATATATATATATATATATATATATATATATATATAT
>DWMZ01003507.1:0-12664 GCA_018249855.1 Eueides tales michaeli | reverse complement strand
GGGGGGGGGGGGGAGTGGGAGAGGGCTGTACAAGGATGATCTAAAACTGTTTGCCTCAAAACTTCGTGATATAAGGATGGAATTTGGCGTTGAAAAGTGTGTGAGCATATAGTACGGGGGAGGGTGATAAGATCTAATAATACTTGTATTTCCTTCAGAACTCTTGGTGAAAGTGAGAAACACAAATATCTTGGAATATCTGAAGGATCTAGGTATTGGCGAGCAAGGCATGAAACAAACGGTGAAGGAGCGTTACTTTAGTCGCCTAAAACGTGCTTAAGAGCCTTTAACCAACAATAAGGTGCGTACTTTCTACATTTGAGTTACGCCGCTTCTTGCCTATATTTTTGGCATTGAGCGTTGATCACAGACAGACCGACTTAATTAGATTCTGTAGACCGCCAAATGCGTAAATTGCTGACGACAGACCTAATGCATCATACTTGACATTTTTTTTTAAACATATAGGTATATAAAAGTAACATGAATGGTTCCTTATAATCATTATCCCCAGTGGGGATTGAATCTATAACAATCATATTTACAGCCAGATTACTGACATTGCATACAAAAGTATGAAAAAATGATAATGAAAGATAAAAATCTTTACATTGCAATTATTTCTTATCTATAAAATTATACAAAACAAATGATAAACACAAATACAATAAAGTACGCTACTTTTCATTTTGCTGTATCCCACACTAAACAGGGTTGGCAGAGAGATAACCTATATCAACAAATTCCATTCTCCACCTCACCACAATATTTGATTATAAAGCTTAAAACTACATTTAGCATAAACGTACTTACATATTGTTACCAGAGTGATGAAAATAATTTATTTTCTGGAGAGGGATTGAGACTCACAAATTTCGCTGGATGTCTATCAAATTTGGTTAGTTGACTTACCAGCATAGTTACTTCTTAGATATGATTGTCTGAAAGTTTCTGAATAATTGTCATCGCTAATATCTATGTCAGCATCTTCATCTGACGAGTAAGGGATTTCATTTTTTCTGGGCTCTGTAATTTTATTTTGCTTTAATAATTATGTAGCGATACTTTATGTGACACGGTAAGCCGATTTTAAAGTATTCAATTATAATAATTATCATATGAACATTTCCTATTCAGGTTTTGTTACCTATTAGGAATATTAATGTGATGTGTGATTAACCAAAATATCATTATTGTCATATTATGCGATATCATAGACAAAAACTTAAGGTTTTGGCACATATTTTATTATTTAACACAAACATATTGTAAATAAGACAAGATTATGTAGGATACAGCTCGAAACATATGAAAATGCATAGTTTTTTCAAGCTTAAACGCGTAAATAATAGGAAACGGCGACCAGTGTGATATCAAATTGAGAAATTTTAGCTACGATTAAATTATTTTAAATATTTTATTTAATATTTTAGTACGAAATAAGTGTGGGATAACACTTTAAAAATAGTAAAAATAATATTTTAGTATTTTCACATTACGATTAATCGATATTTTATTAATTTATTTGTTATTTAGACGCATAAACTAATTTAAAAGCTATAATTTAAAATTTAAAAGGGAAAATAAGATTCAGATTTACAAAACGCGCCATCATTGGTCGAAACCAAACGTGACGTCATGAACACAAATTTGTATATACCTCATCATATATATTTTATACTTAACGGCTTCGATACGTTTCCTAGTTTGGTAGAATATTGGCTTAAATACTATATTGCCGCAACTTTTCTGCAGTAGTAGTATAGTTTCTATAATTAATTATATAAATTTATAATAAATCTACAAAGAAGACTGATATTTTTTTTTCATAGCAACATTAAATCACCGACAAAAATTAGATGCATTTATCATGATATCCTATTTCGCAACGAATTCCGATTTCAAGTTAGACTCAATATAAAATTTTATAAAAACATATTGCTTCATTATATATTTTAGTCTAAAATATAGATTTTTATTAAAGAATGCACACACAAGTTTATAGTACTGTATCAGTAATGTCTAGTTAGTTCAGTCAAACAGGATAAGGTCTTTGTTGTTACTTAAAGTAGAGAAGTATTTGAGTATTTATTTTACATTAATATTTTTTTTATTAATTTGCATTTCTTTTGCTTAGTTTTGGAAATTTTGTAAGAGCTTAAATAACACAAAAGTTATTTTTATGACGTCGCCATGACGGTTCTCGGTTCAATTCCCATTTGGGGAAATGTATTATTTTCATTTCATCATTCTGGTCCAAATATTAAGCACGCGTTGAGTACGGCTATTCAACATGCTATCTCGAAAAATTGAGCGAAAAAATTTAACTTTATTAAAATGTATATAAGTACTAAAATATGTTTTTTTAATGAAATTATTCTGCATATTTAACAAACCACCTGCTATAATTATTGTATGATCTAGTAATATTTACTTATATTTTTTTACATAATTCATTGTTGTAAAAAGATTTTTTAGCATTTTCCAAAAATTATAACTTAATACATGTCATTCACATTCGTTACGTTTGTATAATAAAATAATTTATTTAAAAAATAAAAAACAAACCATGAATATTCTCTATTATAATTGCAACACTGATCACAACATTAAAATAATTACACTGTATACTTACTGTATTTTCTTTCTTTCTTTCCTTTACGCATTGTAGAAATGGTTTCTAGAAAGCTATTTATGATAAAAGTGAAAATATTGTTTAACTGTGTAACATGCAACACTTATATGAGCATTGAGCAATGCTATCTGATAATCTGACATCTTGTCATAGAGGGGTAGGCTGCAGCGGGGTCTTTCAGCCGTTGTTCATTCGGTGCGTTCCACTAAGCGATCACAACGACCGCGCTCACGACCACAGTTTATCCCGTTCCAATTGCTTGCGAGCGTTACTGACGTAAACTCAAGTGGAACGGGCTACCAGGTGTGTTTTGGGCGTACAGATAAATAATATATATGGTGAGGAAAATAAGCAAAAGATTTAAGAGATTAAATTTTAATCTGAAAAATAAATTTAAATAATTATTGATTACATTGATTTATATTGAAAAAAATCATAATTAATGGTGTATTTTATTATCTTATTTTATTATTATTAGCATATTATACTATATTTATATAATTATCCTACGCTTAAATATCATTAAAATGTCTTTGGCGGCTGTAATTTTTTTAAGCTTGTTTCGTATAATTATATTTACTTGTGGAAACACATTCAGCATCCGCTGCAGAAACATCCACATCTACTAAAATATATCTTTCCGCACTAAATAAAGTTAATTTTACGGTCGCCATTTTTGATGCGTTTTATTTTGAACGCACTGCTAATTTTCTCAACACTCACAACGACCCACCTTTTTAGGTGCGTCGTTTTGGGCACCCGTTTTCGCGGCAACCGCAACAACCGTGGTGGTTATGTGGAACGGCTAAAGGGACATTTTGGGTGTTGTGATCGCTTAGTGGAACGCACTGATTGTAGATGTTGCTCAGTGTTGCCTGTGGTATGATCTAATTTACCCTGAATATATATTACTTTCCAAATTACAGTATTATAGTAGGTTTATTTGAAATATTTAATTCAAATTTCTGAAGTACTAATTATACTTTCTTAATATAATTTTATAAATGCATTATAAGAGTGCAAAGAATAAAATAATATTAAGAAATAAAGACATTTTCCCTTCTTTTTTTTGGCTGGCAGCATTGAATATTCATAATAATGGTGCAATAATGTGAAATTAAAGTACCAAAATCCAAGTAAGATATTGTGTGCCTTTATAGTCCATACATATTGTTATTTGTTATTTTCTATAGAAAGATGCGTGGAATATGATACGAATGAACTCTTGTTTCGTAAAATTGTGCAATTAAATTACATATTACATATGCAATTAGCATACATAATTATATTGTTTTGAATCCCAAATACTACCCTGCCATGTGAGGGATACAGCGTGAAGCTGAGAGAGAAAGAATAAAGTCAACCACAAATATGAATTGCTAAACTGATTTTTATGGTACTTTTATGGAAGATAGAAAATTTGAAGCATCATCATATAGGTTATTTTATATGCTGGAATCAACCAAGACACAAAAACACTTGATTAAAGTTATAAAAAGAGCAGAGAAGCTGTGAACGGTACGCTTTTCTTATACACATTTAAGAACATTTTAAATCTTATCTTACATGTATATAAATCATACAAATTTAAATATTTTTATAACAATTTAACATTGTCGTTAATATAAAACACTTAATAACACAAAACGTTTGCTTAATTAACAAATTGTCGCTTATCTACTTGAATATGCGGGAACTGTAATTACTTCCTTTTAGGTTATAATTTAATTAATTGGTGTGATTTGTCAAATTTATATAGTTAATTTAATCACAATGGAAGAATGCAGATGTAATTTTCATGTAAGTACAAGGGAGTGCACAGTATTACACCGTCTGACTGTAGTGTAACAGGATGTTTGTAAGCTCAACTTTTATTCGCTTTGTTAAAATAAAAAGCTTTGAGTCTAGAGCTACGAGCTGCTATATAATATAAATAGCTATAAACTTTACCTCTACATTTAAATGATTGCGGGTAGTAAATGGTAATATTCATACAGTTCCCGCAAACAGATTCGAATGAACCTAGTTTATAATAAAATACAGATACATTATATAGATTATGTAGATACTTTCTTTCTCCACTCTCCGTCGTCGAAATTGAACGTAGGGCTTTGCTGTTTAATTTTTCTTTAAAAAACACTGCCATCTAGCAATAACTAGTGACATTTAATATGTATACCTGTTTTATAAGTGGAACCTCAATACGATATGTCGTATTATTAGTTCCACTATGCTGGGCAAGATGGCGCCAAAACAAAAATAAATTATTCGTGTGTTTAGAAGAAATGCACTAATTTTATAATTAGCATACATTATTTTAATTTACGAAAGTGTTCAATGTTTCAAATGGATATTGCTTGATATATACAAAACAAAAAAGAAAAATATTCTTCATACTTATACGTATATTATACAAAATTAGAGGGCTGTCGTGGCGCAGGGGCACAAGCTTGTGACTGACTATAAACGACAGGTTGTGACTTCGACCCCACTCGAAGAAGTGAAATATTTAATATTTTTATTTGTTCGCTTTGATACCAAGACAAAGTGCGGCGTTCAGTTCCGTCACTTAACGCACAATGCCTCAAATTCGGTGGAAAATTAAGAATTTCTGTTAGAGTCTTATTACTAGGTTTCCAAGTTCTCTCTGCTTACTCTACCATAAGCGTGAAGCTGTATGTTATACAAGACCTCTTATTAGATGAACTAACTAACTAAGTGACTTTGATCCCCATTTGAAGAAGTGAAATATTTAATATTTTCGAATGAAATATTAAATATTTTACTTTCCTCACTTTGATAACAAGCTAAAAGTGCAGCGTTTAGTTGCGCCACTCAACTCGCAATGCCACAAATTCGGTGTAAAGTGGGGAACAGAACGAAATGTCTTAACATTAGGTTCCCATGTGCCTACTCGATATAAACGGGATACAGCGTGAAGCTGTATATTATATAAGGTTAAAAAAAAATCAGCAAGCGACCTCTTATCAAATGAATTCCAACAGTGGGAGGTCCGCTATGCTACACGCTGTTTTGTTGCAGTGTCAATTACTACAATTTATGCTTCTAACAACGCCCACGCACGCGGCGATACGCTCTTGACTTAAGGGTTGTATTCATTATATTGTGTTGGAAAAATAATATCTCTCTGTTCTATAAAATATTTTTTTGTTCTGTACGATTTTTTTGTATAATAGTTGTTGACGTAGAAAATTGATATTGATTGATCGAGTGCAAGCTGGAAGAAAAGGTGATCGAGAATATCGTGTATTGTGAGGCACTCGCGTAAGTGCCTATAATATGAAAAAAAAATGTGATTCTTTATGAATTTGGATCAAGATGTAAGTTGATTTTTTTTTGCTTGTGATAAAGGTGTAGAATTAAGAAGCTGATCGTTATATTTTATTTTTTATTGATGTTTTCATTGATTGATAAATGTTTTTCTAATAGTTTTTTATTACATAATATATTGTCTGTGGTTACTGCACTTTTCTTGCGTCGTGCTTGCGTCGTGATAACACGTCAAAATTAAATTAAAAGACTTTTTGTCTTGGATGTGTAGTATGCTGTTGGTTGCCTTTACAGCGTCACCATTACAGCTTTACAGGTTTTTGTTTAGAGGCGCAGCTAGAAGAGCTCAGACCTTGGCTTAAAAGACATTACACACATACAAACGTTTGTTACAAACATATAAACATAGTTTCACGCTGTTTCCCGCACATGGTAGCGTAGGCAGAGGGAACTTGGGAACCTAGTGTTAAGATACTCCGTTCCACTTCACGTTCCCCACTTTCTACCGAATTTGAGGCATTGCGTGTTGATTGGCGGAACCCAACGCCGCATGTGTTATGTTTTACAAATAATATTTTAGTATGTTTTGGTTATAAATATTTAGTTTAAGTTTCGTGACATATTTAAAAAATAATTATAATAGTATAAGTAGGTACCTAACCTAATTTTGAAAGGCCGGAACTAGTCTTCTTCATAGTAATGAATAATTTTCACGTTTGTAATGCAATTGAGAATAAAAAAAAATCACTATCTCATATTTGCAAAATACTTTTAGGTCTATGGCATACATTAATTAAAAAACTTAATATTCATTAAATATTTATTATTTTTTAATTTAAATATTTCATGTTTCCATGAAATATTTAAATGTTGTAATTATATAAAAAAAACACTCAAAATGGTTCATTATTTCAGGAGCTATCTGTCACAGACAAATCTACTAACAGACAGGGCAAACTTGCTTTTTGAGTGGGGTGTTAAAAAACTAACCGTAGCAACAAACTATCATCTATATATCAAATGTATTTACATAACTTACAAGTTATAACAATACAGTGTTGGATAAAGAAACATAATATCATGTGCTCAGCGTGTCGCATTCGGAGTAATTTGATTTCTGCGTCGCATATATATTTTACTGCCAACTTTTCTCAAATGTTTATGCGGATCTGCATGTAAGGGAAATTTTTCATACTTTACCCCTATAAGAAACACTTTACGGCTGTTGGTAATATATGGCAATGAATAAATATGAAAGAACATTAGCCATGGAGACATAAATGTAGTACTTTCTGTTTTGACTCTTACGATTATTTGGCAGATAGAGTGCGCTAAACAAAGCTGTGTTCCAGTCTTTAGGCATTTGTTATAACAATGTCATATGATTTTGAAATATTATTATGAAAATAATACTTCTTTAGTTTTTAGATTAAGAGTAGCTTTCCCTAACACAGTATGCCTTTTCATAAATATCTAAAGATAATGTAAACAATTATAAAAAACAAATATGTCTACCTAACATTAAAAAAAAAAGTGCAATAATTCATAAGAATTCTTAGTTGGAATGTATTCTTCAATCAATGAAATCTTCCCAAGGAGTATTGTAAAACTTAAATCCGATTGATAATCTTAATAACCCACTTGTTGGCTTATTTTGTTTTTTAAATATTTTTTTATTTACCATTTTAACAGTCATATAGATATCTATTTTTGTTTTTTAATCTGACACCATTCTAATGTCAGATCAATTGGGCTGCTAAGATAATCCAACGATACTTTAGAGACAAGCGCGAAAACATTACTATTCCTTTACATTTAGGTAAGAAAAAGTTAAAAATTAAACTTATATTTTTCTTCAATCAACTCAACACTCACAGTATCGCAACTTTGAAGTAGGTGTGTCCTATTATACCATACTTAGTCAGTTCCTGTGTCAATTTCATAGATTTATGGCTTCAACGACGCCCACGCACGCGTTACGTACTCACAGTAACTTGCGCTAGTGGGGGACTGCATTGTTTATTTGTTACAGTTATCTCGTAAATATGTCGTTATACTATAGATGGCGGCCCCGCCCTTATTGGATTAGAACAGACTACTTGTATATAGATGGTGTATAAAAGTATTTTAATACAAGAATTTATATATTTGTCATTATGTTATTAATTTACTGAAAATTCATAGCAACCGCAAAGTTTGCAGGTTGGATTGAATATCCAGACGAATATTATCTTCCCTTCTCACTCTATTGGTATGGTAAGGCAACGCAAAGCACGGTGTTGAGCTTGGTAAAGAAAAAAATTCAATTAAGTTGGTAAGCTGAGAACAAGTCTCTTAACCCCCACTTTCCCACTTAGAGATATTGCATTTTGAACAGCGGCACTCAACGCCGTGCTATGCCTCGTTACACGAACGAGGATATGAAATCATTTTCTGCCATAATATTTTGTTTACTGTCACTTGTGTAGCCTCTAGCCTCAATTTGACTGGACTCGATTTAACACATACAACTAGAAAATAATTTATAAATAGCATTGACAATATTTAAAATGTTTTCTTAAGCTTAGTTGTAATTAGTATATACATATGTGACTGTTATAGTCGTGAGTTTGAATGTTGCCATATAAATAAAATATAGAGGTACCTCAATATATGTATTTCAAATTTTTATGGAAAATAATGTATAAGTATTGATTTTTTTCTTTCAGTTGAATTTATAATTAGTTAAATAATTTCTGAGGTTTGTCAAATATTAAATACTAATATTAACTATATTTGAAACGTACAATATGTTTCAATATACATATTTGGTACAATTAATAATCCAAGGGATAATTAATAATCAAACGAACTTAATGAGATAACATTTCAATAACATTAATCTAGATTGTCATTTAACTATATGAATAGAATCAACATCGGACCTTTAAATTATATAGGTAAAATCAATATCAGATAGTAGCACGTATCCAAAATAAATTTTAATGTACTCTAAAGCAACTCATTATGGGACGTTTGTAGGACATGTATACACTAAAATGTCGAATTTGTATCTGTTCTATAGTTACAAATTGGTAAAGTTTCTAGCAATATAGATACTCTTTAAATTATTAAAATGTTTTCTTGTTTCTAACTTTCCATGTATAATTTTTAGTTATATATATATATATATATATATATATATATATATATATATATATATATATATATATATATATATATATATATATATATAAATACCTACTGATTGCCAAAGATACATGAAAAAATAAAAAAGCTTTTAAGCCTATTTCTTACATTATATCGAAACAATATAAGTACGATTATCGTATCGAATTCAATGCCCTAAAGCAATGACCTCGTATATGCCAAGTGAACAATTTGTAGTATTTTTCCTTGTAAGATACTTTCATATCGAATTTTACGTATAAATAATTCAAAATTTACCTCAATATTTTTATTAATACGTTGTTATACGTACATATCAAGGTTGCTGGTACATGTAAGCTAGATTTTTGATTGAAAGTTTGCCTACTTCAATATTAAATATCTTGGTACCTTCATTTACATCAATATATAATAAAAAGAAAGAGGTAAATAATTCTTAATTACTAAAAAAAATTATCGGCTTACGGACTATAGTTGAACGTGACAATGTCATAAGAAAATACTGATGGAATCGTTGCATTCTTTAAAAGAAAATTTTATTTTTATTTGTTTAATAAATATTTTAATGATGAAAGCGCAACTAATCGACAATATATCACTGAACATATATTTAATATCGAAAGTATAAATACCTTTATCGCCGCAATTATCATTGCTATAAACAGCTGACATAAAATACACTTTTCACAGCATTTCATACTTGACAAAACATGTAAGTTTATTATCGTAAGCAGCAGACATATGTCAAACGCTGCCTAACGCGGGCGCCGATTGTGCGTCTTTGTCGGTCGTTCCGTGCTCTCGCTTGCGCTTCTACCCTTAAATGGAACGCCTCAAAGCGAGGTAACGCCGCCTGACGTCATGTTTTTTGGTGCGTGCAGCCGACTCCATCTAATTATAAGACGTTGTCACGTCAATATGATAAAAGTCAATAATTTTCAATGTAACCATTAATTAATCAAGATAAGTTAGAACAATTTTCAAGAAGCACAAAATAAAATCCTGGAAAATTAGAGGCCATCGTGATTTAGGGGCACAATCTTGCGAAGGTTGTGAGTTCGATTTTCACTCGAAGAAATGAAGTATTTAGATTTTCATCTTATTCTCGCTCTGGTAATGTGGCAAAGTTTCACTCAACACGCATGTCTGTAGGATTTGGCGAGAAGTGGGGTAGTAATATCATTGGTTTCCAAATTAATTCTTGTACAAAGTGTTATTTCAAATTGTACTGTACATTAGTACTTTGATCTACCCATGCAGAGGCAGGAATAGTGACCTTAAATTCGGCGGAAAGTGGAAAACGGAAGGGAGTGTCTTATCTCATGTGTCTCATCCATGTTTCCTCTGCCTACTATGCCATGTGCAGGATACAGCGTGAACGTAAGAAGAATTACCTAAACAACGTAGAAATTTCTAACAACAAAACAATTAAATTGAAATATCTTACAATTCACGTAAGCCAACAGTACAGTAGTTTCACTATTATTTGAAATAGTGCTATAATGATTGAAGTTGTACATTTCAGTAATATTCCCTGTAGATAGTCGATTGATTGCGAATGCTCGGTTCAAACTTCCCTTATAGCTGCGAGGTACCAGAACAACCGTGCACTTTATACAAGGCAGCAAATGTTGCGAACAAATGCATGCGGTACGTTGATGTTAGAGTTAGTATGCTTTGTATAAACCATAATATATTTTAAATACTAATAGTATCTTAAATCACTTTGATATATAAATGATTTTAATTATGCTAGTTTTCTTAAGATTTAGAAGATTTTAAATATGGTTTAATTCCACGTAATCCATTAGCAGCTATCTTATGCTGAAACAACATTTATACTAAAAAACACGAGGCTTACTAAAAATAAATTATTTAGGATATCATATTATTTATATACAAATTAATTATAAAATATTTTATTGTAGCTTATATGTAGCTACTGATTTTTCAGATTTTCTATAAAATATTATTTATGCCAATAAAATCACAATTACGACACGTAACTAACTACCACTTGAATATGCAAACGCAATTTGTATTCAGTATAAACTATTCGCTTGTAATTTGACAGATATGTCACTGATTGCAGATATTTGCCACTAAGTTTAGTCGTTGCCAAACCGTAACTTGTGCTAAATAGTTGCGGAGTTCGAACTGCGAAGCTCCTCAGAGTTTGCCACAGATATATTAAATTATGAATTAAATTTCGATTTAAGGTAGTTCTATTTTATCTGTACCATTTGTTTTGGCAGAATATGTGATTATTATATTAAAATTAAAGATTTTTTATTATATATATTTAGTTTTAATTAAAAAATAAGCGATTGTTATATTTTTTATAGGCAAACGGTGAAGTCTATATAGTGTGTTATACATACATACCTATTAGTATATGAATATTGAAATAACAGTTGAAAAAAGTTATAAGGACAGAAAGATATATAGATATACAAATATATCGTAAGAAATATAATTATAGGAACTAAAAAAAAAGAAATAACAAGCACTTACTGTAGACATTGCCGCTAAGAACATTCATAAATCGATACAGCGTTCTCGTACTTCACGACTACATTACTTTGACCTGAACCCGTCTGCCATTGGACTTAAACAATTGCTGCAATCATATTGTAATTTAATACTCGCTATGTAATAAATTGAATATTATTATACACAACGTGCTAGACCAATTGGTAGATCTGACTCCTGTAATTGATGATATTACGGCGCAGTGGAACAGCTTCTTTAAGTGATAGTTACCATTTCAAACCCTACTCGGGGTATGAGTTGTATTTAACTGCGTGCTGCTGCGTGGATTAAACTATTTAATTTAGTTATTTCAACTATTTTCTTGTACTAATGATATTATTACATTTAAGAAAACACTGAAAACTAAAATTTCAGCTAAATGAATAAAAATCTTGCAGCAATTTTGTTGAACTTAATATTTTAAATGCATGTATGTACTTTTTTTTTAACTGATTTAAATAAACCAACACACCGCATGTTAAGTGAAGGTTAATTATGGCCACTTTATAGTAATAATAGTGGAAACCGCATAAAATAAAAAAAAAAACACTATTTTGAGACTTGTTACACAAATAAGCCCTCCCGAGTCCCTTAAACATTTCCCTCCCAAGTCCCTTAAACATTTTTTTTAATATATCTTCCATTTACAAACAGTGACGGGTTACAGATTTATTATAATTATACATATTTTCTTGTACCTACTTAGGTAATACAAAGCAAGGCGTTGAGCTCATCCACTTAAAACGCAGTACCCCGGAAGAAAGGAGGTGTCTTAATATTAGTACCTACCTATTGGTAACATTGTAAAATCTTAAATAATGCAAATATTTATTAAGAGGTAAGTAAACTTTCTCTCGAGTCGACACTAAAGTCCTACAAATCATTATGGCATCAAACTTGGAGCCATCTTAATAAACACGATCTTATTAGTTATTCTACTGCACAATACATTTCTATTTGAAGTTCAAACGATCAGTAACACGATGTTTCGTGTTCAATTTATGTGTAACATATACATATTCGTATCAGATGAGACTT
>DWMZ01003506.1:0-12664 GCA_018249855.1 Eueides tales michaeli | reverse complement strand
TATTTTCTACAACTTTTCATTCTATAAATAACAGCTATCGGCCATTAAATCTAACGTATATGATTATTTTCAGAGTTCCGGCATCTTCTGCACGTTCTTCCTTGCGCACGCTATTAAAGAGCGTCGTAGAGCGTCGATTCGACACTCGGCTTCCATACGGGAGACATTCTCGGCGCCGGACGATTCTTTACTAGCCACACCTACTGCTCCGACGGCCACCTTGCCAAAATATTAGCTAAAAGATTAATAATAATTATAGCAGGATAAGAATAAAGTGCCAAAAAATATACAAAATGACTGGCTTTTATTCTTTTTGTAAGGACTAGTATAACATAGTTTTTTAGACTTTAAATGACAATTAAAAAATAAATAAATAAATATAAATTACAATATTTTACATTTTATTTTATATAATATTGCAAATATTAACAATCTATTATCAATCGATTTATAATTATTTAATTAATGTTTCGAATTTAAGAATTAAGACTGCAGAAAAAAAGAAAGTGGTACGAAGAGCTCGAGAAAATAATACAAATTTTCTTTTTGAGCTATGGAACTTAAATTATCCAATGTCATTATACAGTTTTCACTATACCTCATATATTTTACTAAATGCATTTACATGTAAATGAAACCGATAATTATTGTAAAACATGTGTCACTTGTTTTTTAGTAAATAAACCTAACTATACAAATATACAAATAAATTATAATTTCACTTCTGAGCTTACATTAATATTTAGATATATTTCGATGTACGTGTAGTTTTGGTAAACATATATGAAACAAAGTCTGAACGCTGTCACAAATTTCACAAGTATACATAATTATATAATAATTAAGAAAAAGGTTATATTAATTTTTGGAATATCTTTAAATATAAAATATGGCTTAATTTTCATTTTATACCTGCAATATTCCTTTACTGCATAAATTATTAGTAGTAGTACTTTGTATGTTAATAAAGCAATTATGTCATAAAGAAATGTTTATGCTCAAGAAATCAGTTCATAGATTTTTTTTTGTTTTTTTTTTCTATTTTGTATTACTATTTTGTTGCCGTGTGTAAATATTAATTAATTCAACTCGTTTTAATTAAAAGGGCCAATTTATAAATACCTATAACATCAAAAGACTAACCAGTGTTACAAGCATAATTTAAATATCTTAGTTATAAAGTTTACTGTACATATTTTTATCGCGATATGTATAAATCCATCCATTATGTGTACCTCGATATGCCACGGTCGTTGGCTGCGTGAGCGTTACGACTTTAATGACTATATATTCCGTATTGTTGTTATATTTTTACTTCTTAGCAACAAGAAGTCAGTTATTTCAATATAAAATAGCTTACCGTCCTATATATCGTCCACAGATTATGTAAGCCAAATAATATTTAAGGAAGTGAATATAGATAATATAGTATATTGTAATTGTAATGATTTTGTAGGCTTTTTAATTGATTAAAAAATTTGAAAATTAAAATGTTGCTTTTTATTCGCCAAAACCCCTTATTTTACATACCTAGATTATTCAGGCACGTTAAAATATAAACGTATTACATTGTTTCCTAGAACACTTGAAAGTTTTTATCCAATAAATGGTTTAAGTTCGAGATATTTACGCTTAATTTGTTGAGTAATATTTTTTTCTTATAGTTTATTTAATTTTTTTTAACGTAAGATTTATTTTAGATTTTGTTTTAAATTTTTTTTTAATACGTTTCGAAGAAGTACCTAGTTATTTTGTTGTTGATCAGCGTTTATTCACAGGAATCTATCATCCGTATGGAATGCTGTTCTACAGAGAGACGGCGAACGGAATTATGCATAGGTATAAACTCGATAATAAAATAATGGTATTTAATCTTATTATCTATCTCAAAGAGGTTAGTTACTGAGAAATACTACAGTGTACACTGTAATAGTTATTTAAATTATTTCATTAACTAGCGACCTGCCCTCGGTGAATTACACTATTTTGTTTACTAATCTCAATTACTTTCTGGTTCAAATAAAGCTATCGCTTTTAAGACAATATCTATATATAAAACATATTGATTAAATATAAAAAAATATTTGTAAGTGGAACTACAGTTAAACAGACAGACAAAATTAAAAAAAAATCACATCACATTAATAAGTCTCCCAAGTTTTTTTTTAAATTTATCTTCCATCTACATACAGCGATCAATTATAGACTTATTATAAGTATAAATAAATACATAATTATAACTTTAACAGTTTTATTTTAAATTTACTAAACATTGAGAACAATTTATCGCTCCTATAAATAGCATAGACATTATAAAAGTTTACTTGGAAACATACAAGGCTTGGGGAAGTACCAAAAAGTATTACGCATTTTATATTATGTTACGGTAATTGTGACTGTGATGATCTGTTCATATCACCGTAAGGTTTTGTCCTCTAGCACATAATGGCCGTTTTCTAAATTGTCAAAACAGCGTTCATAGGGTACCACAGAATGCGATACACATACGTGTCACATGTGTCTTGACTAGTGCTTACAGTACGGACTGGTCGGAACGTTAGCACTGTGAGTATTGACGTTATTTTGACGTTCCACGTTTATGTCATTATCATTACTTTCCTCGATTGGGGAAAATGTTTGAATTACAAGCATTATACCATCTACATCGGCTACATCACATACTGCGCTCATGTTTATATAAGAAACGCTCTGTTCGGTTATGTTTAACTTGTTGAATCCGTAAGCATACTTAAAAATTGGCCGAATTATTAATACTGCTAATAGACGTTGGGGCGCTCATTACAACGGAACCCACGTTAGCAGTTGAAAAGTCAACGACAATTTGGAAAAAGGCCAATATTTACCATAAACAAA
Source organism: Eueides tales michaeli (assembly GCA_018249855.1). NCBI lineage: Eukaryota > Metazoa > Arthropoda > Insecta > Lepidoptera > Nymphalidae > Eueides > Eueides tales. The sequence goes on along the minus strand of DWMZ01003506.1, from coordinate 9,790 downwards.
TGAAGACTCAAATGAGTGTAAATATAATAAATAATATATAATTAATAATTTTTACTTTTTTTAAAGTGTTATTCCACACTTGGGAAGAAAAATACTAAATTTTAGAAACGTGTAAAAATTTATAAAAATTTGGACGAAGCAGGATTTGAACCTGCGCCTCTTGAAAACCGTTCAAGCGCTCTGACCACTAAGTCATCCGTCCTCACCAAGCTTCGTCGAAATTTTTATACGCTCCTTACAACTTATTTATATTGCTAGCATCTTCTAACTTTCTTCCTAAGTGTGGAATAACACTTTAAAAATAGTAAAAATATTTAATAAACAGCATCTCTCTTGCCAAACGATACTTAACTCTATTTTGGAACCAGTTCTGAGTTGACTTTACAATGACTTCAAAGTATCTCGATCGCTTAAACTTATTTCTTCCTATATACACACATATATCTATATATATATATATATATATATATATATATATATATATATATATATATATATATATATATATATATATATATATTGTGATTGGTATAAGGCGTATTCTATATATATAATATTGAATACGCCTTATACCAATCATAATGCTTATATAGAAACAAGATATGAATTATAGAAGTTCTTAATACAACGTGACATTGGTGAAATGATTGTCTAACTGCATACTCGGAATGCCATAATTAAATAAAAGTAACAAAAAACATTTCTTAAAGATATACTTCATTATCTGTGTGAAGCAGAATTTCCCGCAATATCTAACCAGGGAGTAATTGAAAATATTTCAAGTACAAGCGTTCGAGAAATGTATTGGAGTATTTCCCAATTGCAGAACAATGGCGTCATCACATTTATCTTATTTATACTAAAAATATTCTATATGTACTTTTAATGTTTAATTTAGATGACCTATATCATTAAATTAGATAAGACGAGTAAATAAGTATGCCATTAAATTATTTTTATTTTTAGCTATATGATTTTTTATCAAAATCAATCGATCGCAAGATTTCCCGTAGGTATGGATTGCACTTTTTAAGGAAAGGAAACAAGTTACTTTTACATTTTTTTAATTGATATATATTCGAGTTTTCACAATTATATTATGGCAACATTTAGTGTGTGTGTGTGTGTGTGTTAAATCGGTTAATAAATATAAAAGTCAATTTAAAATATTTAGTTCGGCAATATTGCTACAATTTTTTCAATTCATTTGGCTGAGATATTTGTTTACAATGTATAGATGGCCTAAAAGTAATTATGTTATGACAACAGAAAAGTAATTGAGATAAGTAAATTAAATAGTGTTAATTCAAGCGGGCGAAGCCGCGGGTGGGTCGCTAGTTAGATATATAATTAAATTTTTACCCAATCGAACAGGTCCTAGGCATCCTGCTATATTTAAGTAGCTGATAAATTCTCCAAGTTTTTACTATGAAAGGGCCACGTAAAGGAAAGTAGTAGCACGTGTATAACGTTTCTCGCTGACTTTCTCTTAAGTACAAAGTTGTTTTGCTCTTTAATGTCTATTTACACCATAGGTATTTGAAAGAAGCATTTAAACTGGCAATTGCGGTAAAAATATGATCATACACGAATTGTCTTACCTAAATACGGAGCCATAGAGCTAAGATTGTAAACATACTACTAAAAGTATAATAAATTAAGTACAGTTTAACTGCTCGTTTTATTTTAAATAAGTCGTTTATATTTGTTTCCTAACTCGAGATTTGTATTAAAAAAAATAATTATTTGTTTTTTTTTAAACGTTAGGAACGTTGAAACACGGAGATTGTATTTTTTTCTATTCTTTTAAACGTAAAGGTTTAAAGTTTGAAGGTCTTAGTTAAAGCAAATATGAAAATATTTATTAAGTTCCATGAAATAGCTTTTGTGTCAGTAGGTCAGCTAAAATAGGAAATTTCTAGTACTACTATGTATAATTTATGCTTTGTATTTTCTAAATAAATAAATTCTATCATAAATCGTGAATAATGAAACATTATACGTTTTGTAACATATATTATTATAAGATATAGGGTAGCGTTCAGTTCCACCACTCAACAAGCAATATTCTAAAATTCAACGAAAAGTGAACATTTGGTATTTCCTCTTATGTGCTAGATGGAAATGAAGTCGTGAAGCTAGAAAACTAGTCATGAATTTCTTGGTTTGATTTACTGTGGGTTTCTTTGCTTAATATATTGTTGCATTCAAATAAGGATAGAAATATGAATAATTAGTCATTAAAGTATGACATATTGTATCATAGTTATGTCAAAAAACATACGTCTCACGTCATGTTCGTCCTTTGACACTTAAGGGCCTAACTCAACTTATTACCCTTTTTTCTTCATTTTGAAAAGAAAATATTAATGTAATAATGTACATATTTAATTATATTGATTTGTTGTGTGCACAACACATTAAAATTTAATATTTTTTATTTATCAATATATATATATATATATATATATATATATATATATATATATATATATATATATATATATATATATATATATATATATATATATATATATATATTATATAAAGAGTTTGTGGAGAAAAATCTATACGTACTTTTTAAGTGTCCGAAGTAAGTCCGACCGCAGGTTTAGTTACAGTTATAGCCTATAAATTTTTCTAATAAATGGACTATACAATATAAAAGGATGTTTTTAAGTTGAACTAGTAATTTCGAAGATTCCTTTCAACCAAACAACTCTTCAGCTTCTTCATAAGAATATGGAAGTATAGATTAAGATCGTTTTTAAATTTAAAATTTTATTTTTAAATAAATATCATCTATTGAAACATAGCGAATATTTTCATAAAATGTTTGTATAAGAAATGAGTTGCATACAAAAACTTATAAAATGGTACAATGAGTACCTAGCGAAGCTCAAAGGGCGTTGCGCTGTGGTGCTCTGAACTTATAATAGCTTAGCATTTTAATGAGATCCCTAGACTATATTCAAAAGAAGATATAAACAGATAAATATTAAGAAAGAATAGCTAGAAAATTTAAAAAATATATATTAAAAAAAAATAATATCGACGGCTTTTAATATAATTTATATTAAAAACAAAAAAATAAATAGATATTTAATTATAAAGTATGAATGTTTAGGAAAATCTCTTACTCAATACAAATTATGTAAAAACTATATTTCAATAACTTTTTTTATAACTGAAAATATATATTCTTATTACTTACTAATTAATTAGTAGTGTTAAAAATATATATATTTTAAATTACTATACGCACGTAGGCATATTATATTAGAGACAAGCCTAGTTGTTCGTCCTCGTGTGAAAAATTAAGGAATGTGTACTCAAGAGGGCCTCAAGATAGACGTCTCACGTCATCCTTGGCCGTTGTGACTTAAAGGGCTTAACTATTCTTATTATCCTTTTTTCTTTATTTCAAAAAAATATCAATGTAATTACGAAAAAAATAAGTTAAAATGATTATAATGTACATTGTTGTGTACACAATAAATATACGAATTTAATGTTGGTTAAATGGTAATCTACGTCTCTGAGATGAGAGTAAAATTATAATACTATTTACGCACTACGTAGTATTTTATAATTTACATTTTAAACTAGTATTTACATATATATATATATGAACAATATGTGTTATAAAATAGTCAGATCAGCGTTTAAAATATTTCATCTGAAGTCATGTTAAGTTTGAGATGAATTAGAAAAGGATGAAACATGTTGTAGTGCCCGTGTAAGAAAGAGACAGAGCATAGGTGAATGAGGGGTCACGATTCATGAGTAACCTAGGGGGGCGAGGGAGGGGGGCATCGCCATCGCGATCTCCCCGCTTATTTTCATTTAGTCGCTTTAAACATTGCAAAGAGTGTATACGTACCGCTCCGTCGCCGAGTAAATAAATAAATCCGTGTGTGACATCAACTTGTGATTTGTGTGTGAGAAGTCTATCAAAAATGGGGTGTGGAACGAGTTTTGTGAAATATGTACTGTTTTTCTTCAACCTCATCGTTGCGGTGAGTAAAGGGCGGGAGAACCGGTTTCTTTTTTACGTTGGTCGGTAATCAACGGACACGGACTGTGAAGCACTCACTGCTTCTAACTTTTAACTGCTCTTGGCTCAGAACCTGAAAGGCTTATAAATTTTAGTATAGCAACAAAAAATACAGGAAATCTTTAAAACTTTACAGACTAAGCTTAAATAAATAGAGCGTTCATTAGCCATATTGTTTTGAGCTTTCGTTTCATTAAGACCCGAATTATACTAACAGTTTCTTTTGTTGTATTTCACATAGTATAAAAATAATGATGTTTATTACAAATGAAATAAATATACTTTTATTGACAAGGGGGACGGTCCCCAATATCAAACAAAACAGTATTTACTTTCTCTGTTACTCGTAAAGAATTACGCTTGCAAGAAAAAGACGAAAGGTCACGTCTGTCTACCTACAGTTCAAGAAGTCCTTTGTAAGATTATAGTGTAGGTATGCACAATACATATGGAGTCGAAATGCATTTTTGATATTACTCACACTCTTTCATACTCAGCTTCACGCTGTACCCCGCACATGGCAGGGTAGGCAGAGGGAATTTGCGAACCTAGTGTTAAGACACTCCGTTCCACCTGAGCGAAGAAATAAAATAATATAATTTCTGTATGTACATAAATAAAACTAATAAACTATGCTATGAAATATTTATAATTAATTAATGATTAATAACTATACTAATGATTGTCTCACGCTGTTTCTACGTTAAATGATTCAAAATGTCGACATTAATATTTAAAACAACCGAAAGCAACAGGCAATGATTCAATATTGTACAGCCGTATTATGACATCATTCATGGCTGTGGTTATTATATATCGTAACTGCATAATGCGTTTTCTGTTTATTGGAAAACTTTTTTAATATGTAGTGAGTCAATGTTCGGTCTATATAAGTTTTTAACTTTATGAAATAGCTTATAAAATAAAATAGTGGTGATTTTTTCACTTATCACGATTTTTTTCCACATAGCAAGTTGGCAGAAAGAGTCTTGTGTTAAGACACTCCGTTTCCCGTTTAAAAATGGCGGAACTTAACGCCGTGCTTCGTTTACTTGAGCGATTGTCACGATACCTCATTAATTTAATATTTTTATGGTACCAGTATGATATCACGTATTATTATAGACATTTGGCTGTATGTAGTGTTTCTCACGTCACAAGCATATTTGCATGTACAGTAGTAAGCTTTGTGAGGACGTGTGCTCGTAAGTGTTTGGTAATCTTTCCGTTCCGATTGTTATAATTTACTAGCTAAAATATTTTTAAATAAGTTATTTAAAAACTATTTTGTCTTCATATATTGGGTGGTTGGGAAACGCTTTGATAAACTTTTAGTTTTTTATATTAGTTGTGGAGGCCTGTGTGTAAGGCCTGTTGAGGCACAGGTGAAACGCGACAGGTCATGGGTTCGATCTCCACTCGAGGTATTGAAATATTTAATATTTTTAAATAAAATACTCAATATTTCTTTGCTCTGGTAACAAGGGAAAGGGCGGCATTGAGTTTCACCATTCAAAAAGCAACGCCTTAAATTTGGCGTGAAGTGGAATACGTAGGAAAGACGGAGACGGAGTATCTTAATACTAGGTTCCTAAGTTCCTTCTGCCTACCCTGACAACAGGAAACTGCGTGAAATTGAAAAAAAAGAATGTTGTGGCATTAAATGAAAAATAATGAAGAATACTTGCTTGCATTTGAACTAGTGAAACGTTGAGCATAAAGTAAGAAATAGACTTTTTACTCCGTTCCCTTTCCGTCTTCCCTACTTTATGCAGGATACAGCGTGAAACAAAAAAAAATGTATATCATTGAAAACTTGATAATATACATTGATACTAGCTTACGTCAAATATATATACGAGTACATACAGCATATATACTTCATATAGTCTCGTGAACCGCGTCGTCTGACCCTTTCAAAGCATGGCTTTAGATCCGTAATCCGAGATGAAACATTGTATGAGCCAGAGAAAGAATGATATTATATTTTTAGATAAGCCTATTCTATAAATTCGAAAGAAGTATTGAATGAACTCTATCGTAGCGCAGGGGCAGAAGCGTGTGACTATAATAGTACACAACAGGTAGTGTGTTCGAGGAAATGAAATATTTAACTATTTAATATGTAATGTATGTAATAACAAAGTAAATATATAATGTTTTCATGTCTTCGTTCTGGTAATAAGGAAAAGGCCGGCGTTGAGTGCCATCACTCAAGACGCAATGCACACACAAATTGGGTGGAAATTCGGGGATCGAACGGAGCGTCTTAGCACTAGGTAACCTAAGTTTCCTTTGCGTACCTAAACATGTGTACGCATAGCGTGTACCGTAAAAAAAAATAAATAATTAAGGAAATGCTATTGTTTATGATGATTATTTCTAACAATCATAATATCGTATTACATATTTACGAATAGCCATTGATTCTAATATTATATTAAATGTTTAAATTTAAAAAAAAATCAAATATTTAATTTCCTTGAGTGGGGATCGAACCCACAACCTGTCACGTTTACAGTCACACGCTTATGCCCCTGCATCACGACAGGCATCATGCGTTCGTTACTGATTGCATGTCATTCATTACTCAATTATGAATAAGTGTAGTTAATCACGAAACAGGGTCAGGGAAAAGTCCTCAAGTTTGAAGTGAACCGAGGACTTTGGGACGTGACTCAGCTGGACGTGACAGGATATAGAGTGTTTATCCTCGTCTTAATTAAATTGCTTTACGGTAGCATAAATGGCGTCGGAAGGTTATCAAGTGCTCTCACCGCCTATAGATTGAGCAACGTTGAACTCTTTGGTGTTTATATTTTCCTTAAATAAAATACAGTTCGCCTAATTTATTGAGTTTTCTGTTTTTATTAACTTAAAAGTTGAATTTAGAATGCCTCAAACTTGGCGAAAAGTTGGGAACGTAGTGTCTTAATTCTAGGTTCCCAAGTTCCTTGTGCCTTACCTGCCAAGTTAACCATAAGTTAATGTCAGGAGTACAAGTTCAATTTAAAATTAATATTTTGTGTTGAAAAGTAATTTGTCAAGGAAACTTATATTAGGGGGCGAAGCCGACTATACAAAGCTAGAAAATACAGAAGTGAGAAATAATTTAATTTATTTACTAAAAAAACTAAAAGGCATTTTAAATAACACAAGACTGTAACAGGTTTTTGTTTCGGAAATGGAATATTTCATATTTTCGTTTCTTCACTCTGGTAATAAGGCAAAGCGTGGGGTTGAGTTCCGTCACTCAACACGCAATGCCTCAAATTTTGCAGTAAGTGGGAAACTGAACGAAGTGTCTTAACCATACGTTCTCAAGGTTCCCAAGTTCCCTCTGCCTACCTTGCCATGTGCCACGGGATACAGTGTGAAGCCGGAAACAAACAAATATAATTAATTTCAAAACAACTCAAAAATCTATACAAACTTACAGTTTCTGTTATCTACTATATATCGCTTTCGAACATATAAAGAATTCGTCCTTCGAGAGACAGTTTTTTTTTTATATTTGTAGTAGTAAACAGGGGGCGCCATCTCGACGTCTGAGATCGCTTGATGATGTCACCGTGCTCAGTCACGTGAAACGCTAGTTAAGCTGCAATTTTACGTCCTTTAATACGTATAAAATTAACGTAAAATAAAATAACGCTGAGGCCGTAGTGGAAAAGTGCTGGTCTGTAAACGAAATGGTTATGGGTTCCATTCCCATTTGAGGGAGTGAGTTATTTATAATATACAAGATAAAGCTCGCATTTTGTGAATTTTGGTGTGGAATTAGTATGTGTATTGCGTTCATTGTCATTATTGTATAACAATGTCGCAAATGTATAGTCGATAAATGTTATAACAATACCTGCAATTTTATATAGCAAAAGTTATGTATATTTTATTGATTTTTATACATTTGCTTATAATATTAAAAAGTATGGTTAAAATATGAGTAACAAATTGTAATTTTACAGCCGGAACCAAAAAATACTACAAAGTAAAATTAAATATTTAGCGTCTTGAGCCATTCTTATCTAACCAAACAAGTATTCATTAGCAGACCTGTTTGTTCTCTATCGAAATTGTTACGAATACGTATCGCAATGCCAATTTTGTAATAAGCATCGCGGACGTTGCGATACCTCAGGTTGTGGCCTTGCTCAAAACGTTTCTAACGTTAATAATTATATGAAATTATTATTTTCAAACTAAGGTATCTACATAGTGCCTACTAGACAGTGCTGTTTATATAGGAAGTCAAAACAATTACTAAGTCTAATGTCTAAGAAGTCTTTCTTAAATTAAACGACAAACAAAATAATCTATGAGAATCAGTAGTTCCTGAGATTATCACATTCAACCAAACTAACTCTAATATTAATACTAAATTTAAAAACGTATAAAAATTAGAATGTAGTAGGATTTGAACCCGCGACTCTTTGAAGCGGACGGTTTGTTTGTTTTAAAATTTAGGACTTTTCGTTCCAAAGTGTGGAATAACACTTTAAAAATAGTTTAAATAATTCTAATATTTCCAATATTAAACATTGATTTCGAAAAAGCTACGGACAAAAGGGAAACCAAAATGTCTACCATAAATAACCAATTTTATCAATTAGTACCACCCAGTTTTTTATAGCTCAACTTTATGGTAGTTATAAAATATTTTGTGTCAAGTGTAAGAATGAAGTCAGCGGCGATAACCCGCCCCTACGGCGCCAGTCACCCTAACTGAAATACCGACCCCCATCATTTAATAGATCCTGACGACCTTGGACAGGAAGCACGAATAAATTGTAAGGGTTGGTCATATGCGTTTAGGAAAAATATTCTGTACTAGCGAGTTTTTTTTAATTATCACACATTTATAATCATAATGATACATAAAACATATAGCTATATATTTATTACATATATGGGTCATTATAAGTTAAGAGAATAATATGTTGTATGAAGTGACGGCATGGCATTTTTTTGAATATTTTTACCTAAGTATACATTTTTTATATGGAAACTTTTAAGTTGAAAACGTTCACAAAGTGGCCAGTCAATTTGTTGGTTTTATCTCGTTTTATGAGTGACCAGGGTAGATACTCAGTACAGGGTAGAGACAAAATGCACAGGAGAGGATACTTTATGGACAGGGAAGAGAGATACTCATATTAAAAATAAGATTATTGTTAAGAATCAACTTTATTTATTTATTTTTATTTTAATTATGAATTATTTTAATCAGACTTGTCATTTCTTAGTATTCTTTGTTTATAAAATTAAACTTTTCCTAAGCGCTAGGTACAAAAAATAAAAAGGTTCTTACTTTTCCTTTCTCCTTTCATTCCCATCAAAACAAAAATATGTACAACTTAACTATCAATAGTCAATAATAAAATAAAAAGAAACAATAACTTCCCTGAGTAACGGTATTAATTTTTTCTTGTACTTAAACTCTAAAAACATTTTAATTAAAAGGTAACAAAAAAATATATCTAAAACCCGCGTTCAAAGACTTCAATTGGTTCATTAAATGCATAAAAAATACGCTGCCCTCTCATTTTTAAGTTAGGGTAGGGTAGTTTTTTTATAACCTGGTCCCAGGTGATAAAAGAAATATTGTCTTCATTAATTCTGAACTTTTTTCCAGTTTCATCACAAATTTTACAAAATATAACTTCAAGTTCATCATCTTCTTCGTTACCTGTGCACATTGCAACATAACGATATTCTGTTTTTGTATCTTGA
>DWMZ01003505.1:0-12664 GCA_018249855.1 Eueides tales michaeli | reverse complement strand
AAACGTCATCACGTACATTGTCGTAACTAACCTCAAAACAGTTTATATGAGAGTTCAAATAGATATCATCAAAACTTTATCACGTATACTGTCATAAATCAACACCATACGTTATATTGTAAAATAAATTTAATTTTGTTACTTACTTTGATCACGTAAACTGTCACCAATCGAGAAACAACACTTAATACTCTATGACAACACGGCCGCCATGCACAAGCTCACACGTGACACTGTTCGTGTTTCGGAAGCAAACACTTTCGGTTAACGTTATAACGACACTACTGCCATCTAGCGTCAAATTATTAACCTATAAATGTGCCACTATTTGAGATAACATTTTGATGTTTGGCAAACGTAATGATGGAATAAAAAGGATTTTAATTTTTTTTGAGATGTGACACTATTTGAACGGAGGTGCGATAATATTCCTTTAGTTTTTTTAAAGTCTTTTTTGAAGTTGTCTAAATGTAACAGGTAAAGAGTTCCACAAGCGTACAGATTTAACAAAAAAGGAGTTCGTATAGTAGGAAGAAGAGTGGCTGGGGATTTTATGACGCAAGGTTTCCTTGGAGTGGAGGGAGAAATCATGTGATTCACATAAGAAACTAAATCGTTCTTTGAGTTATGTAGAGGAAGTTGGATTGAATAGAATATTATATAGAAGACAAAGAACATGAGTATTCCGGTGAAGTCAAACTGGGAGCACTTGAGCTTTTTACGATATTTGGAAATATGATCGTATTTGCGTAATCCAAAAATAAACCGTATGCAGAGGTTTTGGAGGAGCTCACGTTTACCTAACTGCTGCTCTTTTAAGTCTAGATAACATCATCATAATATATATTATATAATATAACAATCTGTGTAATCAAGAATTGATAATAGGAGTGATTGTGCCAGCGCAACAACGCCGCTACGTAGCTGCGAGGCTTATTATGTTCGTCAATATCTACCTATCCTTACACCTATTAGGCAATTGTATATGTACTTTATTATTATTTCACAAAAAAATTAATTTAAAAAAAAAAAATTTAATTCGAGGAAATAATTATTAGATTTTGTTTCACTTATGGAATAATAATCACAGAAATATTATGTGTACATTTTAGAGGGTAGACATAAAAGCTAGTGGACACAACATATATTGGTACTCTTAGCAGCTAAACTTTCCTTTTTGCTATTCTGTTCAAAGCGAACAAACTTTTAAGCTGCCACTGCCCGTGACTGTAAAACTTCAAGTCGATGTGGAGGATAAAAATAACAAACTTTGATTTCTCTTATATACTATTTTATTCTTTAATACATAGTAATGCGTTTAAAAAAATTTTACAAATGGAATATATAAAGACCATTACTTTTTTCAGATTAAGTAAAATCAGTAAGCCCATAAAATTCATAAGTATGTATATCAAAATTTCATGAAAAAGGCAAAAATAATGCACGATGTGAGACTATAAACAGAATTTAAAATACGTCGGGTACATAGTTTAAGAAATAGTAGATCGGTGTATGTTTTATTTCAATCGATTCAGTAATACAAGAGTTATATAAATAATATTTTTTATTTTAATTGTTATAAAATTTATCTTTAAAATCATAAACCGAGAGTGGGTTACTACGTAGTGTAGACTAAATATCGTTCAAGTGAACATGTACAACACTAAATTGTGCTCATTGAATCTAAAAGCATACCCTTATATAAAATTTGATTGAAAGAAGTAAATTGTAACTGATAAAATCAATGTCAATAGCTTTACAATAAAAAAAGTTAGAGTTATAGCGAATTCAAATAAAGCTCACGAATAATTATCTTCAGTAATGATGAGCCATTTAATAGTTAGAGCAGGATTGTTGAACTAGGCGAATAACTAATTAAACTTTGCTCCTAGCTCCGAACAGTGTATCAATTTTGTGGCAACATATTCTTGCTTTGATCCAATGATGATACAGTTTATTTAAAATGTTATTTCATAAGATTTTTCATATACCTTATAACATAAAAGTAATAAAAATATAAAACAAATATTTTTATGAAACATATAGAGGTATTATTTTTTTAAAATATTTTAACAATTATTATATTGAAATTACCAGCTACTTCATTGCCGATTACCGATATATCTCTATCTGCACCAGAATCAGAGTTTCATTGAGCATTGCAAATACACGTTAATACTGCGATAAGCTGTTGGTGAAATCAAAAGCATGCATACTACAAATATTCTATTGGTTGCAAAATCTAAAAATCTAAAAAATGATATACCTATATTAATTATATAACATTAATGTTGTTGAGAAATCATATTAACAATAATTATTATGAAGTTATTGAAAATGTTTAACTACATAATATGTACATTTTAATATTGTATATATACCTAATATATACAATATTAAAATGGTGTGTCTTGATTTTTATTTCGAATGATCTTTATATATTTATGATATTCTACAAAAATGTCAAAATTTTTTAAGTAATAAATAAAATATATAATAAATATTTTAAATATTTTTTTATATACCTATGAATATATGTTTTAGTATTTCATTAACATCAGTTTGTCTATCTATTGCCCAGTTATATTCTATATAAATACACATAGAAATACGTATAAATAAAGAAAAACCGTTTGAAAATTTATCTTTATATTTCCTTGCTATTCTATGATCAATATCATTATGGGATAGGGTAGCGTAGAATCTTATTGAGTGAACCAAAGATACTGAAGATAATCTCCCAGCAATATCAAAAGCGTTTGCAGGCAAGTTCGTATTATGCAAATTGGATCGATGAGCCAACATGTGTATCATACAGCATATTAAATACAATACTTTAATAGTTTTTATATATTACGTGTGCTAATGAAATAAAATATACATTCAATAATATTTAAATTGGTATATAATACGACATTCTACATATTTATAATATCAGTTCAATGTCAAAAATTTTGGGAATTTAGAGAAAATGAAATATCTAAAAAAAATTACAATCTACATGTATGAGCAATATAATAATAGTATAGCAATATAGTATATAGCTAGCACTAAATATATTTTCTACTTATTATTTTCATAGTTATTATCAAATAGAAATTCTGTGCATCAATGATATCAGAACCATTTTGCTGACATGAAATGAGGACTCATTTCATTGTACATACATATATGAAAGTAATTTGTATGTCTATTTTCTTTTATTTACTTAAGTATAAAATTGAATTTAGTTCACAAATGCTTGTTTTAAGATTTCAATAACTATCGTAATTTCAATTTTCCGTTGTATTCCTTTTGTGTGTGACAAATTTAATTTACGTAATGAGTTAGGGAATTAAATGCAGCGCTTTATTTTGTTACCAGGACGAGAGAATGAAAACATTTTATTTTACTGAATGAAAATTGAAGCTACAACCGTTGTGTTTACAATAAGATCCGTATCTAGTACTGCAGCGCTACGACAGATTTCTTCTTTTATAGCTATATTAATTATTTTACTGACTGAAATTTTTAATACTCATGTTTGGTACACCCAAGAGGTTTTGACGTCTTATAACCAAAGAAGAGCTTATTTATGTGAGGGTGGAGAAATAGAAGAAAAAAAGGTTTTACTCCAAAAGAAAACATTTTATTGCCAAGTTTTGGGAGTAATGTTCATGCACTTTGGAAAAGAAGAGAGTTTCCCCATCAATAAAGTAGTAGCAAAGTTAATTAGTTATTCGCCTAGTTCAACAATCCTGCTCTAAGTATTAAATGGCTGATCATTACCGAACATAATTATTCATGAGCTTCATTTGAATTCGCTGAAACAATAACAATAATAAAGAAAATTAAGTTTTTTATTGTAAAACTATTGACATTGACTATATCAGTTACAACTTACTTCTTTCAAGCATGCCGGAGATTTTATTTTAAATTTTACATAAGGGTTTACTTTTAGATTCAATGAGCATAATTTTGTATAGTACATGTTCACTTAAACGATATTTAATCTACACTAGTAAACCCACTCTCGGATTCATTATGATTTTAAAGATAAATTTTAAAACAGTGCGATTGAAATAAAACGTAGCACATCTACTATTTCTAAACTATGTTCGCGACGTATTTTAACGTGGCGTGACGTATTCCATCGTTATTAAAAGTATATCCGCAAAAAACTTTTGTGCCAAAACGGGTCCCGTTTTGGTTTTATCAATAGAAAGGTTTATAATAGATAATATATATAATAGGTACACTGCAGTTAAATATGACACAACCAATACTTTAGGTATTTAAAATTATATTACTAAATAATTTATCACGTACAGACACCATGGTTTTAATACATTTAGATAGGTAGGCGCTTAACAACCATTTGCTGTTTGCAGTGACGTTGTTATTTTTAACAGAAATGTCGCTATAGGCTAGTTAAAGTAAATCAAGCTAAAAAAACGGGAAATTAAAACATACAAAACCATACAGAGAACTAATCAAGCCAAGTCAAGTTTATAATAAATACAATAATATAATAAATACAATAATAAATAAATACAATAATCAAGTTTATAGGTTAAACAGTCATATAGGAATAATAATCCAGACCTTTTATTCAACTAGTTACTTTGTTACAAGGCTTTATAAAATTTAAACATGTCTAAATATTGGTTATTTTGTTATATATTTTTTTTCTTTTAAAGGGCAGAGAATTATATTATTTTATTTTTAAATGTTTTAATGTTCTGCCTCTTTGTTCAGGTAAGTAGATTTTAAAATCTATTTTCGTGTAAGACCTAAAGTAGTAATAAATCACAGGTAAGTCTAACGGCTCCGTGAGCCAATCGTACAATTCCTTGAAACTTGCCAACTATTGAGGCAATTGCTATTTCCACAAGCAATGCAATGCAGCTATATAATATTTAAGAGTGTCTTTAGTAATTTTGTCTTTCATTTTTTGACCTTATTGATTTAGAACTACCAAAGTAGCTTGTTACTAACTATAATTATCAAAAATTTTATAAAATTAATCTTAGATTTTTATGTTCTTACATAATAACTTTTTCACGCGTAATGTAATGTTAAAATTACCCATATTGAGATGAATATTTTAAATTAAGACAGAACTGTTTCTCGCGTTATGTTATATTTTATGCATGAACCTTAAAAATTACATACAGTGCACTGTACAATTATATGCTGACGTAGGGAACGTGCATTGTCTGTCTGTTGTTTTTATCTAAGTTTTTAACAGTAGATCTATTTATTTTTCATAGTTTGGCATTTCTTTCGTTTTTATTTTAATTTACATCCTCCAACCTGTAAAATATAGATATTTTATTAACATGGTGTTTAAAAGTAAGAAAGTACAAGGAAGGATTAAATTGCAAGCTTTTTATTTTTAAACAGTGAGAATATAAAGACTACAAATTATTATTTGGCAAAGTTTATAAAAGTCCTTAAGCTTTATTTAGTCAAAACAGGGACACAGAAATATATACATATGTTTTGTTTTTTACTTTTCCAACACAATTTCTTGTCAGGAAACAGTTTAATCGTGAAGGAGTTTTGATTTCTAAAATAATTTTACGCGCAATCTGTCATATCTTATATAGTCACCGAAAATATAGAAGTAGTAAGCAGTAGGTTGTCCTTTCTAGAATATATTTTAGTTATTTTCAAAAATAAATAATTTACAACAATATTTATAGAATATTCAAGCTTACCGTGTGAAAAATACATTCATGAAAAGCTTATGAAGAGTTATGGCTCATATTTTATATGGGCTAGGACCTACATCCATATGTTAGTTCAGACGATTAAATCCGTTTCGCTATGTCTATTCACTTGAATCTGGCAACTTCGCAAATCTTCATTCTTAGTTTAGAAAATTTTATATTATGTGAGACAAAGTAACAATTGAGGCCTGAAATCTATATTATAATAAAACAGTAAAAAAGTCGTGTCTGTACATTGAATCTATTTACGAAAAAACAATGTAAGGGGGCTCAAAATAACTAATAGAACATGCATCTACAATTTTTAAAATTTTTGTATGTCTGTTTGTCTGTTTGTACCAGCATGTCTTCTAATCTACTGGACCGATTACAATGTTTTTTTTTAGGTCTGAGCAGGACTTAGGCTATATTTTATTTCAAATATTTCCATACCTGATGCAGAACAGCAGGAGTCCAGATAAACTATAAGAAATAACTAAATACCTCCATAACAAAAGTTGTAAAAGGTGATGAGCATTTTACAATGATACATTAAAATTGAAGATCTGAAACATCTGATGAACAACCTTATCAGTCCAGCTAAACTATAAGAAGTATTAAAATAATATAATAATGTCTAAATAAAAGTTATTGAGCGTGGTGAGCATTTTGTATCAACATATTAAAATTGAACATCTGGAACATCTCATGAACAATCATAAGGGACCAGCCAAAGTACAAGAAACAATGAATTGATGTCTTAACAAAAGTTATTGAGCGTGGCGAATATTTTACATTGACATAATATAATCGAACATCTGGAACATCTCATGAACTATCATAACGGTTTAGCTAAAGTATAAGAAATAATTTAAAAAAGTAGTTATCGAACGTGGTGAGCATTTTACATCGAAATATTAAAATCAAACATCTGAAACATCTCATTAACAATCATAACGGTTCAGCTAAAGTATAAGAAATAATAAAATGCTGGCTGATCAAAAAATATTGATCGTATTAAGCATTATACATTGACATATTAAAATCGAACATCTGGAACATCTCAATGGTATAATGTGAGTGGACCCTTGCTACAGGCTGTAAAGTCTCTTTACAGAGATCACTCAGCTTGCGTGCAAGTAGGAGCTAGCAAGTTGATTTGACATCCAATCGGGTGTTAAACAAGGTTGCACCATGTCGCTGTCTTCGAGGAGTGAAATAAAGTAACAGATGTGTAAAACTATTTAACTTAAATAAAAATTGTCTGCTGTACGCAGATGATGCAGTGCTTATCGTATCATCAGATAGCGAGCTACAGGCATTGGCTACCAATTTGGAAGAAGGGTTTGCAATGGTGTTAGAAGAAACATTGTGTCGCGTGGCCAGATGCTGGTCTTGCCAGATGATACACAATACATCCTAATAGTGGAGAATGTTACTACTTGCGCGTGGACCTACTTCCTTTTTATTTTTAAAAACTATTCATAGTGTAGATCGTCCTTCATTTCAAGTAACTTGCAGTTCACTTTGACTACTCAAAGCCGATATGTGGCCACAGTCTTGAGGAAACGTCAGTGGCAGCCCAAGTAGTTTACGGCAGTTATTTGCTATAATGTTAGAATTCTATCCTCAAACCTCAACTTCAATCGTGTGCGTAAATCCTTCAAGACTGTGAGAAAAGAACAAAAGAGTTTTATCAGAAGATTTTTACATACTTATAGGCGTAATGCAAGGGGGCAATATCAGTCCAACAGATAAAGAAGCAATTATTAGTCGCCTTTGTTCTATACAGCATATTTTATTTGCGATTGTAGGCAATTCTCTTACTGACTACGGTCCTGTTCGCGTACCACCGTCTTAAAGAGTTCACTACAATAGTTAATGAGAGCGCATCCAGATTTATAGTGAAACAAAGACAAATATTTAGTCAGGTAGTCCAAAACACCTTAAGTAACTAAGGAAAGCTGTTTTTCTTAGATGCTCCACTGAAAAAACTTATCAGACAAGAGCAAGTTTAGCTGAATTGAGACGTCGAAAGGAAAACTGCTCTTGCATTGGTATCTTTAAGTAATGCTTTCACATTACTTTCTAGCGGATAGACGGCACAGACGGCACACAATGCTTAAAATCCCAATTGAATTGAACAGAACAGAAACACCAAAATATTCTGTTACACGAAACTGTAACAAAAAAAAAATTGACGCCTATTCTTAGTATTGGATGAGTCTACAATGTATGTCTCATGAAGAGCCGTTGATGAAAAACGTCACGAACGCAGTACATTCGTCAAAAAGACAGGCTAACGGGCAATATTACACTTTTATTCTTAGGTAATATCAGACAGATTCGGCCAGTTTTAAACCGAGGGACCGGGGCTGATAAAATCAACTGGCAGGGTGCTGGTGAAATCGTGTTTTTATTACGCATACCACTTCTACCTAACAATTTTCCATTTCAATTTAAATGTACTCAATTTTCTGTAGGACAAAAGCTTAAATTGGAAAATCTGTGGCTCATTAGAAAATATTTACTAAAGTAACAATTTTTTTTATATTAATAACCTAAAAAATACTTTGAGGCTTACGTTAACTTAATTGCGGGTAGCAAATAAATTCCGAAATAATGTCACTCATAATGAGACTATTTAAAAAAGGGAGCTAATTTTTTTAGTTGTTTTATAAATTTTTAAGATGTTATTATGAGCAGTTGAAAAACATATTGAACAATTATTTAATTTAATGGCAGTTGATTAATTATTGCGACAGTAAAACATGGACGACAATAAAAAATCAATTAGTCAGTTATTTTATCATGCAATGACAATTCTTAATATAATTGAACAGTCCAATAACTAAATGAGCGTTAAAAATGATGGAATGAGCGGTTCGATAAATAGTTTGGCAGATCATAGCGAGCGGTGACGCCCGAACTAAAATTAATTGAAAAGAGAGGTAAATGTTAGTTAGTTGGGCGGAGATTACTAGGGGTTAGGTTAAGTTTTTTTATTTTACCACCTCATTGTTTACATAATTGCTTAGAATGAGATTTCTTACCGACAAATTCCGATTACTTACTGCCCACACGTAAATACTCGTTCAATAATTTTTACCGCCCACTTAATTATTTTCCTTCTGAATTATATATTCACTGATCCATTACATTATTTTATATTAATCATTTTTGTTTATTTTACTGCCTAACTTCAACTGTTGAACTATTTATTAAACGTGTCATTTCAAATTTTTAACTTACCAAAACTACCATTTATAACTGCCTCTTTTAATCAGTGCCTTTAAAAAATCTAAACTTTTCCAAACCTTTAGAGTCAAATAGTCTTATGGTATATACTATTAATAGGAATAGATTGTACGTCTTTAAATTTATACAAAAAGTACTCGTAGCACTATATAAAGTACCACTATAGTAACACTATAGGAAGATATGGCTTGATATACGATTATTCATGATTAATAATCAGATTTGCGTTAAGTTTTACAGTGAAAGTAAAGTCTATTACAAAAATTACCATAATTGCAATAATTAACAACATACTAATAATATATAATATACTTATTCTTAAGTATTAAAAAACTACTACTACTTAAATAACTATACTTCATCATTATGCGAAGGAGAATTAAGGTGATAAAGGTAGTTAAAATTCAGGTGGTTTTCATGGAATAAATCCAATTTTACGCGCGCGAAGCCGCGAGCAGCACCTAGTATTTAATATTTTCATTTCTTCACTCTGGTAACGAAACAAAGCGCGGCCTTAGGTTACGCCGCTCAAGACGCCATACTTCAAATTTGTTGAAAGGGAACGAATTGAAGGATCTTTAGTCTATGTCCCCAAATTCCCTCTGTCTACCCTGTCATGCGCGAAATAAAGGTGAAGCCACATTTAAAAGTCAATAATACGTACAATAAAAGTAGTATATTTTGTATAGATATGCTATAAAAAGACAATGTCATTGAACTTGTACTGCGCTTGTACAGTTCTAATTAAATAATACATGCAATTGATCACCACAAAATAAGATTATTAAATAACTTTATTCTCATTGGCAGATGCAATGCAGTAAGTCTATATTATTAAAACTTCTATAGTTTTATATATTTTATTATAAACGGTGCCTGTACAATATCTTGTAATAACTAATAAACGAAGATTATATTATATACGAAGATTATATATTAATCTTTAAAAAAATGTGTGTATTTTCTCAAGATCTCTTCAAGATCAAAATATGACAAATTCCTTTACCAACAGAAAATCAGATTCTTTACGAATAATTATATTTCTCATAAATTACATACGATATATGATTAATATCTATATCATAATAAAATATTTAAAGAGAATGTTCTCTTTATTCAGAAATACGATGTCAGAAGCCTTAACTCTGAGAAAGCGTGCGCCGTCATCTGCAGTATAAAAGAGTTCAAAGGATCTTAATGCACCTATAGTAGGATTTATAAAAGTAAAATAAATATGATTTTGCGTATTTCTAGTAAAGAATATACCGGCTTTCCGATACAGCCATAGATTGGTTTCACGTCTGACCAAATACCGCAAAAATCTAATCTCAATATAAATACAAAAGACTTTTAATAATTTAATATTTACTGTAATTAAGTATGAGACCAACATACTATTGGTATATTTATATTTTTACAAGTACATTTTTTTAAAGCGAGCGAGCGAGCGTGGTAGCTTTGTTTGTGACGATTCAAAAGTACTTACGAAAGTCTATTTGAATAAACAATATTTTGAATTTGAATTTTAAATTTGAATTTAAAAGATTAATTAATTAATCAAGCCGGGTTCCAAAAAGGCTTTAGTACCATAGACCACATATATGTGTTGCGGCAAGTTATACCGAAGTCTGAAAAGTATAATTTGCCACTTTGCTTGGCGTTTGTGGACTATGAAAAAGCCTTCGATTCGATCGAGACCTGGGCAGTGCTGCAGTCTCTCCAAAGGTGCCAAGTAGACTACAGGTATATCGAAGTGTTAAAATATATCTACGAATACGCCACTATGTCGGTCCGAGTAGGTGTGAGACAGAGATATGTAACTTCTTCGAAACTGTTCACTGCAACATTGGAGAATATTTTCAAGCTTTTGGAATGGAAAAGATACGGCATCAACATAAATGGCGAGTACCTTACTCACCTTTGCTTTGTCGATGATGTAGTTCTACTGGCTGAGACCTTAGAAGACCTGAACACAATGCTCGAAGATCTCAGTAGTGTGTCTCAAAGAGCAGGTCTAACGTTAAACATGGATAAGACGAAAATAATGTGGAACGTCCATGTTGTACCTACTCCAGTTAGTATTGGGAACACTACCCTCGAAGTTGTCGACCATTACGTATACCTGGGACACACGGTCCAGTTAGGTAAGCCCAACATCGAGACAGAGATCTCTCGTCAAATCCAGCTCGGATGGGCAGCA
Organism: Eueides tales michaeli; assembly: GCA_018249855.1. NCBI lineage: Eukaryota > Metazoa > Arthropoda > Insecta > Lepidoptera > Nymphalidae > Eueides > Eueides tales. The sequence goes on along the minus strand of DWMZ01003505.1, from coordinate 1,513 downwards.
TTCGGGAAGCTACAAAAAAACTTTGCGTCCAAACAACCTCAGTGTCTCAAGATAAAAGTCTTTCACCATTGTGTGTTGCCAGTAATGACATACGAGAGCGAGACGTGGTCGCTAACTATGTGTCTCATAAGAAGCCTCAAGGTTACTCAGCGGGCAATGGAGAAAGCAATGCTTGGTATTTTCCTACGCGATAGAATCAGAAATGAAGAGATCCGTAGGAGAATAAAAGTTACCGACATTGCTCGAAGAATTGCTCAGCTGAAGTGGCAGTGGGCGGGACACATAGCTAGGAGAACCGATGGCCGTTGGGGTGTAAAGGTTCTCGAGTGACGACCATGAACCGGACTGACGCTCAGTGAGCAGGCTCCCTACCAGGTGGACAGACGATCTGGTCAAGATCGCCGGATGCCCCTGGATGCGGGAGGCGCAAGACCGCTCGCCGCCGCGCTTTGCCTTGTAATCAGAGCAAAGATAATGAACATTTTAAATATTTCATTTCCGTAACTTCCTTGTCCTAAATATAAATAGAACTAGCAACTACTGCAAAGCATTCTCAACTACGTCTCGATCGCGGCTGTGAAACGAATGACAATTATTATGATATTTCTGATAATACTAAAGTTAAAACTAAAGTTAATATAAACTTTTATATTTCTCTAGTAACTAAAATAAATAATCTTTTCAAATGTAATATATCTAAATTTTACCTTTATAGATGTTATTATTCAAGCGAAGATATACGCCAGCTGCGGTCCCCGCAAAATCTTTCTACATTGCACTTGTTCGAGCCACCTGCGAATACAGAAACAGCTTAAATATCTTAAATCGCTTAGGTTACATTTTAGTCTTGTAAATTTCAGTTTATCATAATATAGTATAATATATTACGATATAATTTCCTGTTGATGATATACCTCACGAATCTAATGATAAATCATCATCTTTTTTTTCTAGATTTTATTTGAGGTCACAGTAGCATAAGCGTGACTGTGACATGACGATTGAGAGTCCGATTACTATGTAGAAAATGAATGCCTTAGGCTCCTCGCTCTGGTAACTAGGCAACGCGGAAATGAGTACTGCCGCTCAATATGTTCAATATGCTTTCAAAAATTTAACGTAAGAGGGGAACGGAGTGTTTTTTCGAAAAGTGCTTGGAATGGTCTATTTGAATAAAGAATATTAAGAATTAATTTGGAATTCACACCAGGTTTCCTTTGTCTTCTTTATGCGTTATAGAGTATATTAATAAAAAAAATGTCATAAGGAATAGAACTTATTTTGATTAAAGATTTTACAAAAATAGATATTTTTTCCCTTAAATATCATGCTATTTAATAATATTCGCAAATAAAGTAACAATTTAATAATATTACTTTACAATAGGAGTACTAATTTAAAGTAATTAATTACGTAACATAATATTAGTCTAAAACAATGCTTTAATTCGTTAATACTACTATTATAATTATGTTAGTAGAGTAAGAAAATGTTGTGGATATTTAACTTTAGA
>DWMZ01003504.1:0-12666 GCA_018249855.1 Eueides tales michaeli | reverse complement strand
ATATATATATATATATATATATATATATATATATATATATATATATATATATATATATATATATATATATATATATATATATATATATATATATATATATATATGTATATATATATATCAAAAAAAATATTTATTTAAGCTCTGCACGGTATCCCGCGAACAGTACAGTAGGCAGATGGAAGCTGGAAACCTAGTGTTTAGACATTCCGAGGCATTGCATATTGTGTGGTAGAACTCAATGCTATGCTTTGCTACATGTAAGCAGAATGAGGAGAACGAAAATATTACATATTAAATTTCCTCGAGTGTGGATCGAACCCACAACCTGTCGTTTACAATCCCTTGAACCTCAGCGCCACGACATAGGTATCTAAAATAAAAAGGAATAAGAAAAACACATAATATTAAACAATAAATTCCAAGCACTAAATTGATTAAACAATATATGAACATAAGTACTCATTTACACTTCAAATAAAAAAAAATATCATTCCTTTTTAAGACAAACAATTGCAGGCACAAACAAATATATATATGTATGTAGTAGAGCAAACACAAGAGCGAATGTATCCAGACGCATACAAATGCATAGAAATAACTCACCTGTTCACTTTAAACAGAAGTCCCACAGGGGTCATCTCAGTTTACTTAAAAAATTCCCCTCACTACACTTTACAACACTGGAAACGTCAAAATGACAGTTTAAATATATAAAAAGAAAACTGTCACAGATTATCGTAAAATTAATTTTGTTTTTTTTTATCGTAATTATTACAATTATGTAGCACAGTATACGGCCTAATTGATTAGGAAAATTTATTCGGATTCGATTCTCGATTGTTAGTTGAGTGCACGGAGGTTGGATCGATGCGTGGTAACCGGGCGGCGGTCGCGAGAGGTGTGGTGACAAAGTCAAACAATGGTACTACTAATTGTTATACATCACAACAGGTGCCATCAATAATATTCTGTCGCTCACTTTAAATTATTTTAATATTATGCAAGAAGTTTTTTTTTAGTTTTGTTTTTGCTGTGGGTTTTTAACCTTTCATTGTTTTCTTTTTAAAGAAATCGTAAGTTTAAAAAATAAATAAAATATATTTTTAAGCATCTATAAAGAATTATAGATACAGGAAACAGATGTTAAATTTTGAAATGGACACATAACAACTAATTTACTATCGTATTTATAAAAAAAAGCTATTACCGTGTGCTTTCATTTGATCGAGCGAAAAAAATAGATTAGTGTCTCATTAAGAATATAAATATACATTTAACATGAATATATTAAAAAAATATTAAATATTAAACATACTTATATAAAAAGAAATTGTTGGTAACTTGCAATAAAATTGTAAACGTAATTTGATTTCTACTTGGGGAATTAAATACTTTAACATTATTTCCTAGGGCATAGTTTGACATAGTGCCAACAAACCTTTTCAATATTCAGTATTAAAGAGTACTGGTCAAGAGCACAGGAAGTGGTTGGATGCGGGCAGCACAGGACTGATCTTTGTGGAGATGCTTGGGGGACGCCTGTATGCAGCAGTGGACGTAAAAAACACTGTGAAGTTGATGATGATAAAAGAGTAACAAAATTAATGTATAATCAGATCGTAAACGAAGACTGACAGACACCAGTATCTCCTCTCTAGATTGATATACAAAATAGTTATTTTATTTTAGTACATTTTTTTTATAGTTTTAAATGCTTGACCCCTACGAAATATAAGTACAAGGCTGCTACTTCCCATCCTTTATGGGTTTATTACGCCACATCCGCACACGCGCGCAGGATGCTACCTCACAACAATACTGATACATATTAAATATACCCTATTAGAGAACACATAAAAGAGAATTTGCTTTAAAAATATTCATATTATGTTTGTTTTATAGGAAGTCCTATATATTAGTAAGAAAACTCTTAATTCGTAGGCGATAAAATCGATTTTCTTCATTATTTTTTATCGAATCGACCTGTTGTACTGTCGCCACGTCGCCTTGAGTATATATCGCCTTTTGATTGAATGTTTCAATAACAATGGCGCCTGTCGTCCATTTTAGAAAGATGGCAATCTTCTCGTATTACATGTTAAATACATCGTTTCGTATCGAATAAAAATTAAGTAAGCTGCGCGGCGTGAAAGGTTCACATTTGGCGTATCTATTATGGTTTAATTTTTTGAAATTACTAAGGTATCGGGAAAAAACTGTATTTACGTTTTCTATTTCATAAAAACGAAGCTATCGTCTTATAAGATGCGTTCAGTATAATAATGTAATATTTTTTTTATATTCATCTACAAAAATTTACATTACAATTTAAAACAATAGACTCACCGGAAAACAACAACAGAAACATAAAAGGAAGCTCAAAATTCAAAATAGGCAGAGTAGACAGATGGTACTTGGGAACCCAATGTTAAGGTGTTCCGGTCCTCACTGTTCACCGATTTGGAGGCATTACGTTGCGGTTGAGTGGCGGACGCCGCTCTTTGCCTTGTCACCAAATCGAAGATATGAAAACTACACTAGAAAATATTAAATATTTAATTTCCTCGAGTGGAAATCGAAACGATAACTCGTGATGTTTACACACTTGCGACTACAGCTGGCCACACTTAATACAATTTAGTATCAAAATACAAATTTAAAGGTGAAAAGCACAAAAAATAGCCAATATTATTAAACTAGGAATGCAAAGAATGTGTCAATACGGGTTTGCATGAGAACTAAGGACAGATGTCCGTCATCCACACGTCCAAGTCAGTGGTTAGACCCGTCTGTTATTTATAACTAATTGATTAAGTGAACTGCATACTGCATTCGAGATTAGGGACTGATGAGCCTGATCTTAAATTGCACTGTTAACGCGACGTTTGTTGCTTCTATTTTCATTTGGGGGAATTTAATATCATTAAATTTAAAAACGTATAAGTATAAAAATTTGGACGAAGCAGGATTTGAACCTGCGCCTCTTGAAAATCGTTCAAGCGCTCTAACAAGCGTATAAAAATTTCGACGGAGCTTGGTGAGGAAGGATGGCTTAGTGGTCAGAGCGCTTGAACGGTTTTCAGGAGGCGCAGGTTCAAATCCTGCTTCGTCCAAATTTTTATACGTTTTTAAATTTAGTATTTTTCTTTCCTAAGTGTGGAATAACACTTTTAAATAGTAAAAAATAGTATTTTAATATTTTTTCTTTATTTTTTCGCTGTTGTAACAAAACAAAGTAAAATTTTACCAATCTTTTTGACAAAACGCAATATTTTGAAAAGTGAGATACGGTGTGACTTTACACTGGGTTCCTTCTGATATTTTCTCTATGTACAGGATACAATATGAAGCTAAAACAAACACAAATATGTAATAACAACTGCGCAATATAAAAAATGTCAGGATATAGATACTTGTTGTACATAATGGGGTGAAGTTTCGAAATATTTCTAAACGCTAGGAAATGATAAATAAAAACAACCTATAATGATTTCATTACTTACTTTATTTTAAGCTCGTTACCCATATCTTTGTGTCTAGCCTATAACTTGTGCTGGATAATTAATATTATTATAATTTTGAAATTTATTCATATGTTAATTTGTTTAACGCAGACTCCATACACACTGAGATAACAAGACGTGGCGTTAAGTTCCGCCTTTTAACATGCTCTATCTCGTAAAAAATGTACCGCCATACAACTACTTTCCCTCTGCCTTCCCGTCTAAATGAGGGATACAGCGTGAAACAAAAAAATATATAAAAAAACTACCAAGTTACATGTGGACGATGAAATTGAATTTCGTCTAAAGTAATTTCCACTACAGGAAGTGCTACGGTCGGCACCAGCGCCATTGTTCAAGTTTTATGAGCGTGGTGGAATGCAAACAGGAACCCAACTCGATACCAACGATAAGTAAGGACAATCACCCGATATACATCAAAGTTCCTGGATGTTCATCTAATTATATATTGTGTGATGTTTAAGTTGATAATAATGGTTATTAAAATATATATTAAAAATATTTTTTGCACTGCACGAGGCAGGGTAGGCAGAGGGAATCCGGGAACCTAGTGTTAAGACACTCCGTTCCATTACCGTTCCCCACTTTCCGCCGAATTTGAGGCATTGCGTGTTGAGTGGCGGAACTCAACGCCGCGCTTTGCCTTATTACCAGAGCGAAGAAAATGAAACATTAAATATTTTTACTATTTTTAAAGTGTTATTCCACACTTAGGAAAGTTAGATTTTTTAAATTTAGTATATGAAACATTAAATATTTAAATTGAAAATATTAAATGTTTCATTTCCTCGACTGGGAATCGAACCCAGAACCTGTCGGTTACAGTCACACACTTGTGTCGCTACGCCACGACAGGCCTCAAAATATTATTTTTGATTATATTCTTGTTAGTTCCAATCTCGGTACACGTTCATCGAATTTGAAACAAAATTAAAATTTTGATATCATTCCAAAAAGTCACCATTTTATTTTAGCAAAGTGCTTGTAGAAATTGGTTCAATAATTCAAGAGCTACGGTGCCACATAGACATACAGATCAAATTTATAACAATTTTTGTATTTAATAAAATTATTAGTTTTTCTAAAAACCAATATGGCAATGCATATTTCTTGACTTAAAATGTTGAAATTTGCTAAGTGTAGGCATAGAATATGAAAAGGCTCTTTTGGTGGAGTGGATGTCTTAAATCCTTGGAAAGCTTTGAAATCTAAAGTTATCACTTCCGTTCCCCACTTTCCTCTAACTTGTTACCACAGCGATGAAATGAAAATATTATCAATATAAGAAAGAATAGCTTCACGCTGTATCCCGAACAGGGTGTGGTAGGCAGAGGGAACCCGGGAACCTAGTGTTAAGACACTCTGTTACACTTACGTTCCCCACTTTCCACCAAATTTGAGGTATTGCGTTTTGAGTGGCGGAACTCAACGCCGCACTTTGCCTCATTACCAGAGCGAAAAATTAAATATTTAAATTTAAAATATTAAATATTTTATTTCCTCGAGTGGGAATCGAACCCAGAACATGTCGGTTACACGCCACGACAGGCCTTATCAATGTAAGATATTTTCTTTAAATAAATTATTTCTTTTCTTCTAGTGGATATTGAATTCACTACCTGTCGCCTTTACAGTCACACATTAGAGCCCCCGCGCAACAACACGACTCGTATATTTTAGAAATTCATATATTTTTGCAAAAAAAACAAACCAAGTTTACGGTATTTTTGATGATAAACATATAATTTTATTGTACAAATCCGTTACAGCTATTTGTATAGAATGTAACAACGTCTGTGAGAAAAGAAACAGTAAACCAATCTATTGTTACGTCGTTATTAAAGAGATGCGTTATTGTCGTGTACAGTGTATGCCATATATTTTTGCGATACATAGCAATTCTCTTAGAATACATCATGGTGGAGTAATATATGGATGGTTACGTGAAGGTCGTGAATTTGATTCCCATCTGAGAAATATTTTATTTGAATTTATTTTTATATATTAAAGCTGAGGCCTGTCGTGGCGCAGCGGCACAAGTGTGTGACTGTAACCGACAGGTTCTGGGTTCGAGCTCCAGTCGAGGAAATGAAATATTTAATATTTTTAATTCAAATATTTAATGTTTCATTTCTTCGCTCTGGTAATAAGGCAAAGCGCGGCGTTGAGTTACGCCACTCAATACACAATGCCTCAAACTCGGCGGAAAGTTGGGAATGGAAATGGAACGGCGTGTCTTAACACTAGGTTCCCGGGTTCCCTCTGCCTACCCTGCCTCGTGCGGGATACAGCGTGTAGCGAAAAAAAAAATAAAGCTGATAGTAAATCTGGTTGTTAGCGCTTGTAGTTTGATAAGAACTAAATTATTTTGATACCCCTACGCTTATTAACTGGTAACAAGTTCCGATCTTTAGACATTTAAGTACGAATTCGGGAACGGAATGCCATAACACTAGAAAGATAGATAATTGTACTGCGCATTTACAGGAAATAAATCATTTAAAAAAAAGAAATAATAAGAATTAAATTGGCATACATAAACAATATGTATCTATACTAAATCAAATTATACAAAATATAGAATACAAATAAAAAAAATACAGTCAAAATAAGTAATAAGATTACTTTGCCTAAGGTAAGGTAGGCTTTGCGGGAATGCGTGAAAGCTTCACGCATTTTTTGCCTTTAATCTGATGGGAAAATTTTATTCGCTGCAAATCAAAGGAACAGCGTTCTTAATATTTTAATAAACGGATGTCCTGAATGGCCGAATCTGCCTTAAAAACAGTCTGTTGTACATTCAATGTTCATTAAAAGGGTAATTGTGGTTAATTATACACGCTTTAACTATGTAATATAAAAAAATTGCTACTTGAGGATTTTCGCTTGGTTAATCGATATTTTTTTGTCATTTAATTGGTATTTTTTTTATATATAACTTATTTTTAACGTTTCAAGAGAGTAATTTCACAACGTAAAATTAAAACGTATGACTTAGTAAGAAGAGCGCTTAGACGGTTTTCAAGAGGCGCGGGTTCAAATCCCACCCTCTACCCCGCTATATAAATAATAGCATTTCGATGGAGCTTGGTGAGGACGGATGGCTTAGTGGTCAGAGCGCTTGAACGGTTTTTAAGAGGCGCAGGTTCAAAACCTGCTTCGTCCAAATTTTTATATATTTTTAAATTTAGTATTCTTTTTTCCTAAGTGTGGAATAACACTTTAAAAATAGTAAAAATTTTAAATAATAGCATTTATTATATAACTTTCTTTATTTTAAAGCAATAAAAACATTACATATTTTCTATAATTTATTTTCTGTAAGTTTATGCATATTTACCTATTTTAGGAGACCATTTATATTTAATTATCAAAACGTATAGTTACAAAATTAAATTTAATTTCAATCTTGTATATAACTTAAGTAAAGGAAATGGAAAACATACATCATTATTGCGAACATTTTCAATTCGCTCGTAACATCGCATTACCAGGCTGGACGATGGAAAACTATAATTTTATGACGCGGTCAAGGAAACTTGTGGTTAGCTTTAACTAGCATCATGGTATGAAAATAAATAATTGCATATATGTATAGAAACTTGAGGACTGTCGTGGCCCATTGGTACAAGAGTGTGACTGTAAAAGTGGCAGGTTGTACGTTCAATCCATACTCGAAGAAATGTTTAATATTTTCCATATAAATTACCTATACCTATTTTCATTCCTCTCTCTGATAAGAAGGCAAAGCGCGGCGTTGAGTTCCGTCACAGAACACGCAATGCCTCAAATTTGCCGGAAAGTAGAAGCAGTTAAGGTTTCCAAATTTGAGGCGTTGCGTGTTATGTGACGAAACTCAACGCCGCGGTTTGCCTTCTTATTCCTAACTAAGTGTTTTAACACTAGGTTCCCAAGTTCCTTCTGCTTAACCTGCCATGTAAAACTAAATAAAATGTATAGAATCACAAGGGCTTACTGCCCCGCATAATGTAGTAAATAGCCACTTAACACGTAATGTCTCGAAATATTGGCTAATCTTAGCAGTGCAATTGAAACATTCGATAACTTTATACCAAAGAATAGAAAATTAATGCCTCGGTTTTAATTAAATATCTTAAGACTTTATTTAATCTGTACCTATCTTACGCGTATATAAAACTCAATTAATTAGAAAAGAAAGAGGAATGTATAAAATATCAATTTATAACAATATTTAAATATAAAATCGGTAATAAGGCAAAGCGCGGCGTTGAGTTCCGCCACACAACACGCAATGCCTCAAATTCGGCGAAAAGTGGGGGACGGAAGTGGAACGGAGTGTCTTAACACTAGGTTCCCGGGTTCCCTCTGCCTACCCCGCCTAGTGCGGGATCCAGCGTGAAGCAAAAAAATAATATTAAAACTATAAACATAAAAATCTGCATAAGATTCGCAAGAACGATTACTAAGTGTAATTACATATATCTAAAGGTGCATTTGCTGGCTTTATCAGCACTCAGTTAAACTCGTGTTAATCCATTGTATGTAAATAATGTTCGCACGGTTCATGTTTGTGATTGTTTTAACTACAATATTATTGTTATTATAATGTGTTTTTAACAGAAAATTTTAAATGTCAACGATTGTGGCTTCCATTTCTATCCCGTTCCGTCACTTAACACGTAATGCTTTAAGGAAATGGCGGAAAGTGGTAACGGAAATGTCTTAACGGGAACGGATTGTCTTAACACTAGGCTTACTGTCGAAGCACGGCTGGGCTCACTTTTATTTTAGGATTGTCGTTGAACTATGGTGCAAAATATTTGGACCCCTTCCGAATTTGTACGTCCTAAATGCATTTAACGGATTGCTTTGTCATTTCCAATAGATCGAATTATGAAAAACATTTTTCTCTTTACAGTGTCAATTAGATTCGCTGCCATTGAATCTACAATAAAATGGTGTTGCACTATGATACCTAATAATATAATTATTTTAATAAAAATAAAGCAGCCGCAGCTCAAAAAGACAAGCCAGCGACTGAGGGCTCGATAGGTTTTGGATTAAATCCCTATTTAAGATATAAGAATATTAAATATTTTTTTTAGTTCCGCCACTCAACACTCAATAATTGTATAATTCGAAAATTGAGAAAGGAAGGTGTCTTGATGCAAATGGAGTGGCTTTACACAATGTTCCCAGGTTCCCTCAGCCTACCCTACTCTGCGGGAAACAGTAGTATGTATATATTTGATTTACAATAATATATATATATATATATATATATATATATATATATATATATATATATATATATATATATATATATATATATATATATAGCTCTAGTAGATACCTATAAAAAGACTAACCGTAAAATTGTCACCATTCGCATAATTCTTTGAATTCATAAATAGATTCGTATTTCTTGCGGTGTATTCCCATGCTTTCCTGCACAATGTCGGCGCGCGTTTCTCTTCTATTATACGAACAACGTATAATAGTTTCTTATGACAGGCCTATGTGTGTTAGAAATTGGAAAAGTTGAGTATTTGTAGTTGTCAGTGAGTGTTCCCTGTAGTATTTCACTTGTGACTTCGACCGCTTTTTCGTTTCATCCACTATTTTAGAGTCCTTATACTTAAAACTATACTAAATTCAAATTCAGCGGAATTAAGAAAAATATTTTATTCATTGTCCATGTATCCGATAATATGTGATATTTAACTTATTTCTGCCTACATGTTTTTATTGAGTAAATTTTCGCTTTCCACCTATATTCGTAAACAGCATTGAGTGACTGAACACTTTTTTCTCTTCTCTTTCCATATTATCTTTCTTTTATTGTAAAGTCACTATCACTTTTGGTTACCTAATAAAAAAACTATTCAAATAAAAGTTAAAGCTTTCAGACTTAATGTCACTTAAATTTTAAGTACCATCTCTGAGTACGAATAAAATACGAAGAAAAAGCGTTTTAAAGGAATGGTCATTACTTAGTATACCGAGCTATGTATAAATGAAGCCGCGATATACGACGATAAGATCTAAGACAATTAATTATTGCTATAGGGCCATCAACCCGTGCGTCATTTCGCGCTTCGCTGGCGACCAGGCATGCCTTGTATACCTATGTGTTATTATGATACGACGTTTGTGAACCAACTAGCTTTTAATATAAAAATAATCGATTTTTTTTTAGTTTCACGCTGTATCCCGTAAAACATGGTAACTTGGGAACATAGTGTTAAGGCACTGCTTTCCGTTCCCCATTTTTCGCGCAATTTTTGAGTGCTTTTTGACAGGCGAGTCTCAACGCCGAACTTTGAAAATATTAAATAGTATAATATAATTTTCATTTTCTCGAGTGGGTGTTGAACCCACAACCTATTGCATTTCCAGTCGCTTGCTTGTACCCTGCGCCACGCTGTCGCTGTCAGACTTCTTCAATAAATTATTTATTATAATTTTTATTCAATAAACATTTTAAAACTGTAAAAAATATGATTGATTACGCAAAACTATTAAATTATATACCAATTTTGTAGAAAAATTGAGAGTAACTAGTGATCATTGAGAAAACTATCGTGGTTTAATACTTGCCTAAAATATCTTAATACCAATGCAACTTTCAAGGGCAACAAGCTCTTTATGACAGATATTTCATATAACATTTTATATAAAATATGCTTATAAAAATTTAAATAAATCACTGACCGTATAGTTTAAAAAAAATATAATTTCATTATTTTTTGCCTATAATATAATAAGGAATAGCGACATGCCTTAATTGGTAATCTATAAGAGCCTAACATGCATATTTATGATCGAATTACTATGCCTATACAAGTCAGACCGTACACAAGCTCGATTATCCTGTTTTACTTCTGATATTCTGACACCTTATGAAAAAGGCTGACAACACGCTCTAACCCGCACAGCAGTGTAGGCAGAGAAAACTTAGAGTTAAGTCACTGACTTTATGATAGAGTGTTAGTTTGTACTAATATATGTATTGTTCTCTATTTTGAACCTGTGACGCAAGAACGTGTTATAATAATATCTTTGATTTTTGCGATTTAATCACGTATATATATTTCTATATTTTTTGGATCCCGACGTCTGCCCTTCACCACAGAAACTTTACAGTAGTGTAAAGTGTTTGACACGTTGGGTTCCCAAAAAATGTATACCTACATATCAATATACGCGATTAATTTGATTCGTAATAAAAGTTTTATTGGATGTATGAGTTGGTACAAGCTTTTTTCGTTCTTTAACCTTGATTTGGTCAAAATTGTTTCATTTAAATTGTGTTATAAGTTTAACCTGTGTGTCTGTGGCACCCTAACTCCTAAATGAATACATTGATTTCAGTGTTGTTATTCAATCCGAAAACCGTCTTCATCGCAACTACAAGCAAAAGAAAACTTGGCAAGAGCCAAGCATAGATTTTTTTGGGTCGGAGATTTTTTATATTTTTTTCTAACTATTCAGAGATATTTCGTGAAATATAATAATATGATCAGATAGCGGAGAATAGTGTCATGACTCCAGTTTCTCTTTGCCTGCCATAGTATGCGGAAAAAGCAGCACTATATAATATTTTCTTAACAATAGACATCTTAGATAACTTATATATGTCGTTATTATGAAATAGTACTTACTTAAGAATCTTAAGTACAATGCAAAGGCATTTTCGTACAATGTACTCGTATGTAGCATTCAAATAATAATTTCTGAGAACATATTACACGGACATAGGTACAGTTTAAACCACTAGCTTTATTATTAAGGTGTGTCATTTATAAGCGTCTATATATTTAATTATTTATCTTCTAGAAAAGGATCGTAAATTCAAAACTTGTATGATAATATTTCTTTGTACATTCAAAGTGCTAGAGTCAAAAACCTTATAATTTACGCCTTGTTGTTTACACTATTGATGCTCATCAGTTTTTCTTTATATATGGATGGATGGAGGCTTTAGCATCGATTCCCGCTCGAGAAAATATTTATTATATTACCGCTTAAGAATTTTTCATAATTTTTCTATTAAAAAAAAGGGAATAAATAACTATACTCTTGAGTATAGTTATTTCCTCGTTCTAGATGTGACTTACGAGTGTCTTATCTCTACCTGCTCTCCTACATGCGAAAAATATGAAGAATATTTTCTTTTTATTAAATATTTTCATTTTATAAAAAATTGAAGAATATTTTCTTAGGTCCTACAAAACTGTATAGTGTACAAACAACCTGCCTGCGGCTTCATCCGCTTGAGTTAAACTATTTTATTTACTAATTTTAACTACTTTCTTGTTTTAATGGCATTATCACTTTTGAGACAAATAAAACTAAAATTTCAGCTTAATTAATAAAAATTTTGTAGCAATTTAGTCGACTAAATGTTAAGGAGGAGGTACTATACTATAGAAGTGAAATCTGCATTTATCTCTAATTAGCCTATTCTGAGATTCGCGCGTACAAACGCAAAGACGAACAGACAAAATTTTTAATTAATAAACGTCCCTTATATATTTTATATATATATAATATATATATATATATATATATATATATATATATATATATATATATATATATATATATATATATATATATATATATATATATATATATATATATATCCAAGTAAAGCCAACGATTAGTTACAAATTTATAATAAGTATAGATTAGTGTATAATCAGATAAATATCAACAAAACAAAACCTAGAGTACTAGGGTTGCTAGACTGATCTAAGGTATAACTAAGGGCGTATCAATAGTCCCAAACAATAATTATCGCTTACAAATTAGGATTTTCATTTACGACAACACGACAGCAAATTCTTCAATATATCATTAAGTCATTTATTATGCATCGTCCAGTTACCGTAAAAGGGCAGCACTTAACCCGCGTCAAAGAATAGCGTAGGCTAAGATTTTGGACTGAGCGCATATCTTTGTTTTGGTATAAAATTTAATATATGTATATAAATATTTGAAATTTATGTACATATATATTTATCTATATACATATATAAAATTCAATATCTATATATATTAGGAAAAAAGGCCTGTCGTGGCGCAGCGGTACAAGCGTGTGACTGTAACCGACAGGCTTTGGGTTCGAACCCCACTCGAGAAAATGTTCAATTTA
>DWMZ01003503.1:0-12668 GCA_018249855.1 Eueides tales michaeli | reverse complement strand
TTCATATTGCGTAATTGTGGGTTAGATGTCTATTTTTGGGAATTCATTATATTTCTTTCCTAGTCCTGATAACAAAATAAGCGTGGCGTTGAGTTCCGCCTCTTTCATGTCTCGGATAGTGAGAACATAATGTCTTACGTTGTTCTCTTTACCGTGTAAAGCTCCGGGAAAAGCTTCAAGCAGCTTTTTCTAAGCCTCATTACTTTTGAAAACGGTTTAGCCATATTCTTCTTCGTAAAATGTTAAATCCACAACTGTCACATCTGTAGTGACAGCTATTGTTTACTTACTCAGCTTTACGCTGTACCCCGACAGAGGGAACTCAGAAACCTAATATAAAGTCACTCCCCCCGTTCAGTTCCTCACTTGTGGCAAAACTTAGTCTAGTTACCAGAGCAAAGAAATGAAAACATTAAGTATTTAAATTAAACATATTAAATATTTCATTTCCTCGACTGGGGATCGAACCCATGACCTGCCGACTACAGTCACACGCTTGTGCCGCTGCGCCACGACAGGCCTCAAACCTTATTACTTATATTATATTATGATTTTAGCAATAATCCTACATGTTCAATCCGCTTTACAAAAGCATATTACTTTAAACACAGAAAACGTGTATGCAATTTTCGTTCTCTATGTCTCGGAATAAAATTTCCATAAATTTTTTTGTAAACATATTTGAATACGATTTGTTGCGAAGATTAAACTGGAGGCCATTTCCATATATTTATACTATATGCTACTATGTTATTTATTGCGCTATGTACTCTTCAGGATTTTGGTGGCTTGATTTCGTTTTATAGAAATAGATAGAAGTTTTATTTATTTTTACTAATCTTAAGGTATCCATAGTAAGGAAAGAAAAATATTTATTTAGAGAACGTACACAAATTTAGACGTTAAAGTGACCGTAACCGTGAAATGGCGACCGAAGAGGAACGGGTTCAGATCCCGCTACGTAAAAAATATACCTATATGATTTCCAAATCAGTAGGTATCTAATATATATATATATATATATATATATATATATATATATATATATATATATATATATATATATATATATATATATATATATATATATATATATATATATATATATATATATATATATATGTTTTAAAAAAAATCTTACAATACACAGTCACAGTTGATTTGGAACAATTCTGACTGTAAACGATAATCATGCGTGAGCTACAATCATACTCAGGGGAGTCATTCCTTCTGTCCAAAACTGATTGGACAAAAAGTGGGAGATTTTTATACTTCATATGTACCTTACAAATTTTACCAACAGTAAGAGAAAGACAGAGAAGTAAATAAAGGTTTTCACCATCATTAAGCTCCCTTAAACAATGATTTTTTCACCGATACATAAGTCTTGTACGTGAGTGTATTAGTTTAAATTTAGTACAGTTTGAAATTAAAACACTTCTATAATTACTAAGAAATGTAATATTATAAACTAAAATATTATTATTATAAACTAAAAAAATAATAATTTAACAGCACTCGTGGTGGCACATGTATGCAACTGCCAAGGCGACGTGTGTTTGGGTTCGATACATACTCGAAAATATGGAATATTTATCATTTTCCTTGGCCTGTTAACGAAGCAAGACGCAGCTTTACGATGCGTCCAAAATTCAGCTGAAAGCGGCGACTTACATCTAAAAGTTAAAAAAACTACCTACCTTTTTTTTTGCCCGTCGTGGCACAGCGGTACAAGCGTTGCCTGTAACCGACAGGTTCTGGATTCTGGGTCCCAGTCGAGGAAATGAAATATTTAATATTTTCAATTTTATGTTTTCATTTCTTCGCTCTGGTAATAAGGCAAAGCGCGGCGTTGTATTCTGCCCCTCAACACGCAATACCTCAAATTCGGCGAAAAGTGGAGAACGAAAGTGAAACGGAGTGTCTTGACACTAGGTTACCGGGTTCCCTCTGCCTACCCTGCTTTGTGCGGGATACAGCGTGAAGCTAAAAACTACCTACCTAGTTTACCTTTAATACTGAAAACATATTAACTAAGCCCTATGATATAAAACTACAAAAAAAACTGTACTAAACTATTTCAACCAAAAAAGTTTCCGAAAACGGCGTGCAAAAAGCATACGAAGGACAATTTTCCTTATGGTTTTAATTAAGCCGGCACTAACCTGCGCCATTTTTGCGCTCCCGCATCGCTCGTGCAGATTGATTAAAAGTCTATGGCCCATGCTTTATAGCTTATATCCATTGTTGGATACGATACGACAATACTTATGTAATGCTTAGATGTTTTTTAACCTCATTCTTTCTCTTTTTTCAGCCGGCATGTGGAAGAGTGGGCAGAGATAACCTAGGGTTCTTAACCCTAGGTTATCTCTGCCCATTATGTTCTCCGTTACCCTACAATTTTTAAGACATTGCGTGTTTAGAGTCGGAATTCAACACCGCACTTTGTCTTATCACCATAGCGAGGAATTAAGGATAATTAATTTTACCGAGTAGAATTGAACCCAGAAATGATGCATTTATAATAAGATTTTGAATATAGGCATTACGTTTTTTACAGGTATACTGCATGCATATTACACATTAATACTTGTTAAGAATACTACGTTTTTTCCGTAAAATATCTGAGATTGATGATTAATGTATTTACAAATTCAAAAATAAGTATATTTTTGTAAAAAATAAATGTAATTAAAAACTAGAAATATATTTTTACTGTTTTAAAATGTTAATCCACACTTAGAAAATAAAGATAGTTTTAAAGTTTTGAGAAAGCATGGCCTAGTGGTCAAAGCGTTTGGACAGTTTCCAAGAGGCGCGGGTTCAAATCCCGCTACGTTCAAACTTTTATATATTTTCTTAATAATTAATCTTAATATATAAGTTATCACAAAATAATATTTTTGAAATAAACATTACTCTGTTTACGTTTCAATAAATGTATACATAAGACGTCACGTCAAATTTTCCCTAGAGCCTATATGAAGCAATGGAAACACGTTTAACCAGTACCGCTCATGTGGCAACTAATTTATGGTCGAGGTGGGCACCCGGCCCGATAGTTACGGCGGACGCTAATTTTGACGGACACGCTGAAAGTTGCCTACGGATTAGTTTAAGCTAAACTAAATAAAGTATTTGGTTTATTTAGTTTAGTGAGACGAAATCATTTTAGTGAATAAGACTTCATACAACAAATGTTTTTTTTGCCGTTTTGTATATGTATAATGGTATAATTGGATTCAGTTTTATTTTGTATCCTACACATCTTAGAGTAGGCAGAGGGAAGCCAGTGGTAAGACACTCCGTACTGTTGTCACTTTCCGCCGAATTTGGGGCACTCCGTTTTGTTGTTATGTGCTAAATAATAAATATTACATTTGAAAGTATTAAATATTTCATTCGAAAATATTAAATATTTCATCATATCTGATAAGAGTATTTTATGTAAGTATGTCACTTTGAAATGATGAGAGATATAAATAACAGGTTTTCCGTCTCAAAAGCAAACTTAATAAATGCGCTTAAAGCATTAAATTAACTATTTTACGCTTAAAATTCACATTCAATTTACTTACGTTAACAAAGATTCATGTTTTAAACTTTAAATTCACTTTTTTTAACGTTAGGTAGGTAGAATGAACCCGGAAGCCTAGAGTTGAAACACTCCGTTCTCATTAAGACATTTCTGTTCAGCGCTTTTCTCTGAATTATGGAGGCGTTGCCTGTTAAATGACACTGTTCAATGCCGAGCTTTACCTCATTTCCAGAGCGAGCGAATGAAAACATTAAAGATTTTAGTCCTTCGACCGGTAATCGAACCTACAACTGTCTTGTTTACAATTGCATGGATGTGTCCCTACGCCTTGACAATCCCAAAATTTTTATTTGAAATTATTGATAAGCTATTAGGTTAACAAATAAATTTTACGATAATAATAAAATATTTAATATTTTCAATTTAATTATATAATGTTTAATTCCTTCTGTCTGGTACGAGGCTAAACGTGGCGTTGAGTTCCGCCACTCAACACGCGAAGTATCAAGTGCGGCAGAAATTGGGGACCCGAACGGAGTGTCTTAACACTAGGGGAAGCGTGGGATACAGCGTGAAGCTGGAGGTACTATATTTAGTTGGTAAACATTTTAATTACAAATAGAAATTTAGACTTCTGTAAACTAAAAGATTCTGTCGTGTAAAAAAAAATTGCAGTATGAATTTTAGGTAGATTTTGGTAATTTTAAATTAAACACCAGTCCAGTCGCATTGCCAATTATGGAGTTTTTTCGTCTTTTTAACAAGCTTTGTTGCGCGAGTGTTTTATCTCTACGGCGAGAAGCTATTCATTTATTATTCATTTTTAAAAATTTAGGCGAAATCAAAATGAAAAAGTGAATTTAAAGTTGTTTTTTTCTTCAACTGTATTCTGCATATAGCACGGTAGATAGAGGAAACGTAGGTCGATCCTCACAACATGTCGCGCTTAGATGCACATGTTTGTATCCCTGCGCCATAACAGACCTCACAGACTTTTTTTTTTTTTTTTATGGATAAGACACGGCAAACGAGCGTACGGGTCACCTGATGGTAAGTGATCACCGCCGCCCACGGCTCCGGGTAGCACCAGAGGAGCTACAGGAGCGTTGCCGGTCTGCAAGGTGGATGGGCACCTCACAGACTAGGAACTCCAGTGTAAATAAAAAAAAAATTCTTATGATCAATAATTACTGGTGATTACATAGTAAAGACTAAATCCGAAATTTTACACATAAACCTTAAATCGGTTAGCATGCTTGTCTCAAATACAATATTTTTCAGCTTTTAACATCCACTGTTTCTCAATTATATGAAATGATATAACACAAAACTATATACGAGCATAGTCAGTATACCGTGTCCTGCATTTCCTCTTGAGAGCAGGATTGTATATGACATATGGGGAGGAAAAACCAACGCTAATACAACTTTCCTACTATCATTCCGTGAACACGCGATTCTTTTGCTTGGAGCAATGAAAATGTGATTTTTTTAAACATTTGCGTTTGGGTACTTATTGTATGCTTAACATGATATGTTTAAGCGCTTTAATTTGATCGTATATCGTAGAGGTATAATTCTTAGAAGTTAAGAAGTCCGAAGCGAGGGTATTCCCTTAAAATCAGGTAGTTTTACTTCTAGTTCTCTTTCTCCGTATAAAAATATGCTAATTTCCATTATTATACTTACCCTGGCTGAACGAACTATTGGCATGTTAATATTGACAGCAACGTCATGATAAGTACTGAGAGATTTTCACAAAATTTTAAATGAAGTCATAACCATCGGGTCCATAGTCAGGCACTTCAATGCTGCATGACAACGATATTTCGCTATGACACTGGTACGTACAGAAAGCTCGTCTAACTCCTTAAAGGCCGGCAAGGCACCTGTAACTCCTCTGATGCTACACGGTGCCTTGGGCGGCGGGTATCACTCACCATCAAGTGACCCGTACGCTCGTTTGTTTTGTCTTTTCCATAAAAAAACCCAACGGCCTAAAATAATAGTTTGTATAAAAATAATAATACCGTAACGCATTTTTCATAGCCTCTCCTAAAGATCTACTAAGGTGTCTCCATTTGTCACGTCGGCGGATCATTTAGTTGATACTTTACAGACGTTGCTTGAGTGATTACGGACAATCGAGTGAGTGGACGTTGAAGACAATATACTTTATACATATATCATGTGCTAATGATATTTGTGTTATTTACAAATGCTTGCCCAAAATATGTTATTTTATGGCCCTTAATGTCTTAATGTATATTATGCTGTTATTATTAATCATCAGAGGGAATATAAAGTTAAGGCACTTCCTCCTCAAGTTTCAGATACTTTGTGTTGGAATTTAACGCCGCGTTTTGTAATATATTGCCGTATCCTAAATCCTAACATTGACGGATAACATTTATATATTTGTCGCAAGGCACGTTAACTTCCTCCACTCAACACGCAATGTGTCTATTTAGGCGGAAGGTGGAGAAAGGAATGGAGTATCTTAGCACTAGGTTCCTAAGTTCCCTCTGCCTACCCTACTATGGACTTTGTATCCCACAATGTATGTTGCATTAAAGCTAAGACAGAAATATGTAGTGGAGTAAGCTAAGAAATTCTTATGTTAAAACATCCGTTACCTTTAATTTAAAATTTATATTCTTTTTGGTGTTCCACAACCTATATAACTTAGCAAAGGAAATAAAATTATTTTCCCAGGAAATCTGACACCTGTGACATATTCCGATACTGTGAATAATCCTGATATACTCGTATATATCTTAAACAAAAGTAAAAAAATAAATAAACTTTTTCTCTCCGCCACTCGACACGCAATGCTTCAAATTCGGCGGAAAGTGGGGAACGGAACAGAGTGCTTTAACACATGGTTCCTAAGCTCTCTCTGCCTACCCTGCCATGTGTGGAATAAAACGTGAAGCTGAAAAAAATATAATATAAACAACACATATTTTTAATGTTTAAAACTAGAAAATAAGCAAGAAAAATGCTTGGTCACGACCACAATCTGTATTCAGTGGGAAAACAGCAGCTGAGGTGTCTAAACGCCGATGACATGGCGGAATGCGCAGCTTCACAGCTTTATTGCGGTTCTTATGTTATTTCTTTGTATTTAACAAGGGACGAACTTCGGCTTTGGAAATAGTAATGTTATTTAACTAACTTCTATTTACATTCATTTTTTTTTGTATATTTTTAAATTGTATAATATTTTTTTGTATATTCATAAATTTAAATCGTTTAATTTTAGAACATTTGTTAAAATTGGACTATATATAAACGATATAAACACATGGAAGTCCAAGACGTGCGGGTTCAAATCCTGCTACATTCATATTTTTACTCATTTTCCTACATTTTATTTTTCTTTCCTACGTGTGGATTAACATTAAACGAAATTTAATCGTGTACGTGTACGTGTATATTTAGAAGTTTACATTTTGGGAAACCGATTTTCTTAAGCTTTACAGTACCTACTCCATGGTAGACTGAATAATAAAATGCAAAGTCTAAATAATATAACCAACACTCCTAGTATTGGTTATATTACATATCTGATAAAAATAACTCTTATTTTAAAATAGCATATATTTTTTTATTTTTTTTACTTTTATGGCATTGTGTGTTGAGTAGCGGAACTTAACGCCGCGCTTTGCCTTATTACCAGAGCGAAGAAATGAAACATTAAATATTTAAATTGACTTATTACCAGAGCGAAGAAATGAAACATTAAATATTTAAATTGAAAATAATAAATAGATCGTTTCCTCGACTGGGGATCGAACCCAGAACCTGTCGGTTACAGTCACAAGCTTGTGCCGCTGCGCCACGACAGGTCTCAATAAATAGCAGGTGAATAGCATATTCACCTGGTATTTATTCATCACGAGTAAGCTTGATTTGTTGATCTGCAATTTTTTGACCCTTGGTTTTCATGCGTGATATTTACGTTATATACTTATATAGAATTGTTTAAAATATTGATTTGCTAGTTTAAACAATTCTATATAATCACATAACGTAAAAGTTACAGATTAATTAAAAGGAGTAAACTGCTGCATAACTTCTTTTTAGGTTCACGCTGTAATCATAGCGGGGTAGCCGGAGAGAATGGAGCTCGGCATACCTCTTTCTTCTTGTCCATTTTCTTATACACGTCTTTTGTAATTTCGCTGCCGTATAACAGCGTCAGTACCAATACTGCATTGTGTACGAAACGGGCCTACGTAACGAACCCATAACCTACGCACTTACCATCAGACCGCAACAGAAGCAAAATTCTCACAAATTTCTCATTACATTAGCATTGAAAGAGAACGACAATAAAAAAACAAAAACTAATTGAAACCTAACCTTATGTATCAGCTATCAAATTCAAATACCTATGTTTTCTAAATAAATAAATATAAACATATTTTCTTAGCAACAACTACCAGCTCAATCAACTCTATTCAACTTTGAAATTGAAAACTGGAAGTATTTCAAAACTCTACATAAAATTTGTCTTTCATTCTGACAAAATGGTTTCACAACACAATCAGCAAAAGTAAAAGGTTGCTCCTAACAAAAACATAGAGCATTCTCATTGAAAATAGATGAATCGCTTTAGATATTTAACCCTAACGTTTATTTAGCCATATGCAAAAGTGAGAAATGGAGTTGTTGAAGAAAACTTGTTATGTACTACGTAAAACCAAACAAACAAAAACATTTCTTTTAACTATATAGATAGCTTCACGTACAATGGAACAATAAATGACTTATTGCACATTAAAAATGTATGCTATATTTAATCAACGATTTCAAATATCTATTTTTTTATAATAAATACATCAACGGATCGGCGTGGCTTTTCCGTTTAACGCTATAGTCAGTCAAATATTAATTACATTAAGATATAATAAATAAATTTGAAGTTTTTAAATTTGCTAGACTTCTATCTAGTTTTCTAACAAGCCATAATCTCTGCACATTCTTTTTTCACATATATTTTTAATAAAATGTATAGAATAAAGAATGTTTGAACAAAGTTTTATGACAATAAGATGAGTAATTTTGGCATGCAAGTGTGACAAGTAAACATTGTTTCATCGAAAAATATAATTAAAAGAACAGAATCGCAATCAATAAAAAAGTCTATTATTATATATTATTTGCATTATAAGACAACATGAAAAATTGTACTAAGTAATAGAGTAACTATTTTATTTTAGAAAATACTTAAAGTATTTTGCTAACGCCATCTTTTAGTAATATAGACAAATAGACAGTGAATATTATTACAGCAGATTGATAAAATTTCAAATATTATTTAAAGAAATTTCAAACAACTAAAAAAAAAATTTAAAAAATAATAATTATTAGTCATATTTTAAAATAATTCTTTAGTGTAGTTAGTTTAGATATTTTAACGGTGGCAATATATTTATGTCACGTCCAATTCAATGTTACAATATTTTGACATCAAGTATTTGACAGGCAATAACGCGCGGTATTGCGGCAAAATAACCTAAAAGAGTTTGTTTTTAAATTATTTTTCATTTACTGAATACTATTATTTATATATTACAAAGATTATTAAGTATTTTATTGCTTTATAATTAATATATACTAAGTAATCATTAATAGCTGTGGTTTAAAGTCTACTTCTATAGTGTTTAGATAAATAAACAAAGTAAAATTTAAAACAAAACAAATATTTTATGCTTCTAAAATTTAATATTCAGTATTTACTAGCTATATAATTATACGTATTTTACAATATAGTGTATCTAATATGTTGTAATATTTATTATTTAAAAATATTTGAAATTAAATATTTTATGTATTGTTCATAAACTAGATAAATAAAATATATTTCTCATGAGCCGTTATATATCATACTTCTTTAACATCAAACAAAAATTAATAACAAAACTTTCACTTCCAATATCTTATAGAATATCAAAATTTGTCAATCGCTTTAAGATGGCAAGTGTATGTGCTAAAATTAAAAGTGAGTCAGATCTGGATGAAAATCCAGTCAAAAAGTTAAAATTGACTGAAAATGATAATATAAACGGTGATAAAAGAACTGTAGCCACTATGTGTGGAGCTTGGAGGCCGGATGAAGAAGATGGAGGTCTTATTTTTGTGTTTAAAACTAGAACCCCAGCGTTAAGCCCTGATCCTACTAAGGAATGTGATTATCCGGAGAACATACAAGATTTCTGGGAGGGGAGTCTGGTTAACGTCGATGTTATACAGGTAATTTTAGTGCAAAGATACTTTTTTAGGAATCTTCTTAGAGCAGTGTGGGGCAGAAGATAGTATTATTTAGTTACATGTGAATTTGAGACAGTATGTTGAGAACTAGAACCTATTACCCTCACTTTGTCACCAGAATAGAAACATGAAAATAGTTTATTACTCAGACTGGGCTTGATTTTAAGTAAAATATTTTAATTTTTCTCATAATTGAATACTTTACTTTGCCATACTAAAAAGACGTATACCGAAGACGTATTTTTTATTATTACTTATAATTTTATTATTAAAATATTTTACTTCTTACTATATTTGTTTTGTGATAATAATGTAGTTTATATTAGGTTTCGAAATCAGCGCCATCTATTGAAATAGATCAGAACTAGATAGCATAATTATTCTTAGTATTTTGTTATACAAAAAAGAGATGGTGCTTTTAAACTTTTCATATACTTAATGTTTTTGTCATATCATAGATGGCGATATTTTTTTTAAAATTATATTAATGAATTTTTAAAAGATTAAAATACTTCTTTAGTTTTATACAGATGCGGGAACATACAAAAAAGTAATATATTAATGACTAATAATTTCATGTCGTGGCCTATAGATTTTGAATGTTAAAATCGTCGCTCCCATTCCGAGGGCTTTTGTATGGAAAGAATTAATAATTTCTCGTATGCGTGTTTACTTGTCTGCTTATATATTAAGAATATGTGCGTTTGGCGCAGCGGCACATGCGTGTGACTGTATGATAACCTATCGTTTAGCTTATGGGTTCGATACCCTCTCGAGGATATGAAATATTTTGTATTTTTTAAAATGGTAACAAGATAAAGCGCTGAAAGTTAAGAACAGAAGTGGAACGGAGTGTCTTAACACTAGGTTCACATGTTCCTTCTGCCTACATACGTATACAGTGTGAAGCTGAAATAAAATAAAAAAAAAGAATATGTCAATATTTTGAGACAGATTAAAGTTTTATATATATATTTTCTTAAAATATACTATTAATATATTTTTTTCTAATTTATATATTTAAATTCAACTGCGGCTGATGAATGAATAAATTTAATTATTTATTATTTTCATTTATACGCTCTGACAATTAAGTGACGCACGGCGTTTAGTTCCGCCACTCAATACGCAATGCCTCAAATTTAACAAAGAGTGGAGAATGTAAATGTCTTAATGGAATGGAGTGTCATGTCACACAATGATCCCAAGATCCCGCGAAAAAAACAGAAAAAAGTATTCAACTTTCACGCCTTAACAAGCGGATTTAGATAAGCACACATGAAAGCTTTTGCCGTTATCGCTTTTTATGTTTTACAATTTTTTCATATTTTTATTTATATAAGAGATATCTTATACATATACGGCTACACATTTTGTATAATCACATTGTCTGTTTTCTCTTTTTGTGTAGCCTAAAAGATATTAGAGTTTTAGCTATAGAAGCTTTTAAGCTAGTTTACTAGAAAAACTATAGACATATTTCTAATTTTTTTTCAACACAGCAATATCTTATATAATTATACCCAATATAAAATAAAAAAAAGATAAAAACATCCCAAATGTGGCTTCATTCCCTTAAAATTATTAATTTTATACATAAAATAAATATATATGTATTTATATAATTGAATTTTATGTAGGTTTATAATATGTATATGTATAGATGTTTGTATATTATAATATTATTTATATGTTTATAGATAATATATTTTCTGATCATTTCTTTCTCTGGAAGAGATGATCTATGGTGATAAGGCCGCCTTTACACCAAAACACAACATACAAAAACAAATAAATAAATAAATTGTCGCCTATATGTTATTCTAATGCATAAGCCATCTTACTGTAAATTTTCATCCTCATCTGTTCATTTGTTTTGTCTTGAAAATGAAACAAACATCCATCCTCACAAACTTTAACATTAATAATATTAGTAAGACGTATACATCTTGAAATAATTTATAATATTATAAAGCTATTATTAGTTATGCTTAGATCAACGTTCTAATTTAGAAAAATTATTGATTTGAATTGAAAAAAATATTTTTGTAATTGAATCGTGCATTTTTCTAGGAAGGGCTATAGACTATAGGAATTATATCACGTAAATCGTAAAAATGTGACCCGATATATGAGCAGTTAGAGCTGCAGTTCTCGGGTACATTGTGTGTGTGTCAATAATTTATTTATTTTTTTATGGAAAGACAAGTCAAACGATGGTGTCCCCTGATAGTGAGTGAACACCGCCGCCCACGGCTCCGTGTAACACCAGATGAGCAACAGGTGCGATGCCGGCTTTAAGGTGGAGATAGGCGAAGGTATCCGTGTCGTATCGACCTGGAAATACTGTCGCAGGTAGGCTACTCCACAGATGTGTGGCGTGTGGAAGAAAATTCCTACAAACCGCATAATAGTGGAGACATATAATGAGAATGGTACTTTAACTTGTGACGTACTGTGAGAGCACTCCCCGTGTTGATGCGGTAGAGAACGCATAGAAAGGATACGTCTCTGCGTAAAGCCAAAGTATAGGACCCCTCACATATCACTTGATCTCATACAATCATCAAATGGTTCAAGCTGATACTAGGGTGCACCAGCCCAGGGATGAGAATCTATGCCCTATACACGGCCAAACGATGTTGATGTTCTGGCGCGAAGTACCATTTCGCTCTGCAGATGACCCCCAGTTTCTTAGAGACCGATTTCGCCTTGCTTTCGAGATGATCGCGTTACTGGAAGTAGCTCGAAAGCTGAGGCTCTATAATATATTGACCCTGGGCGCGGCTTTAAAAGATGTGTTCTCGAAATCTAGTGACCTGACAAACGGGGATTTATTAGTGATTAA
>DWMZ01003502.1:0-12668 GCA_018249855.1 Eueides tales michaeli | reverse complement strand
AATGTATCTCAAAAAATGTAAAAACTGGAAAATTCTATCATTACCTTCCATATATACAGCGTGAAGCTAAAATATAATCATTCCTGGTGAAGGAGATAATAGTCATTGGTGGTAAAAAATAACTTTTTAGTCCTCCGTTCTCAGCCATGTTACTTATCTGTGAGTGCATGATAATCGTTTTATGATTATAGTTGTGTTTATATAGAATAAAATTATGTATCGCTAATTAACATGCTCAATAGCGTTAACGCTATTATATCTTTTCTTCTTTTATTTCTTTAATGTGTGTCATACGGTACAACAAAATTATGTGTAACATGTAGTATTTCCTAACAATATCTATAATTTTCTTATAAAAAAATTAAATTATTATGTTTACAAACATGTTACTTATTTACGTATATACTTCTTAATGTGAGCGGTAAAAGTCAAAACTAAAGCATCCGTTTCGTAATAAACAAATATCCACTCAGGCATAGAAATGTAAACATAGAGAAACGTTCTATTGGTTTGAACACAAACTCCAATATCCGGCGTCGTTCAACTAGAAATACTATTAGCAGATGAGGTCTTTTCTTACCATACACCTATGTATGTCTGTTGGTGAAAGCTTTTATACTAAATATATACTAAGAAATGCTCTGATGAGAATAAAATTCTCCAAGAGAAAATTTAAAACGCAATTATTGCGCTTAAAGTCAGATATTATCCCAATGTTGGCACATTGGGCGACAGCTTCTCTGAAAATCCTTAAAAAAAAGATAAGATATTTATTATTAAAAAAAGATATGATTTTTTACCAAAAATACCATAACTACCACAATGGCACATGTGTCATAGATCTCTATTAGTTTTTAAATTAAATATATATGTACATATCTTTATGTGTACCTCTGCAGGGTTTCACTTAATATGTATTTTGGTTGGTTTGGCTTGAAAGGAGCTAATGCTTGTTACTTGTTAGCGGTTACTGCTGCTCAGTGAGCTTAACGTAGTAGCTAACTAGTAGTTATTCGTCTCGTGTTCTTAAAGCTCTATAAGTTATTTGTACAAATAAAAGATGAGTCATTTGAGTGTAAAAATTTTAGTTATGGTGTGACTATAAATGGAAAAACCAATAGAAATGGAAAAACCAATAGAAATAATATTATATAATTAATTTTAATACACTTGTTAAATAACATTTGGTGAATAGACTGACTTATCACTCAATAAAATCTACCTAGCTAAATCATGTTGTCGGCATTTTCCCAGAGTTAAACTTTTTATTATTTTTTAAATCGTTTCAAGACTATATATTATATCTTACTATCTTAGTATACGTAATAATGTCCTTAAAAATATTTCATTTAACAGTACGCAATGGTGAAGTGACCCACAGAGGTGAAGTGGCCTCCTGACCCAATAGGACAGCATCAGACTGTAAGCGTAACGGTTTGATTTCTACTCGGGCATGAATTATTTTCATCCCATGACTTTAATCTTTGTTCGTGTTATTCTTTTATAGGAGCTTTGTTTCTGTTATTCTTAGTTAGCTCGAATTAAGCGTAGTATTCGCTCGCAGACGAGCGATTTATATCAATTTTTAATACTATAAAAAGTGGTTTTCTTATATTTTCGGTTGTTACAAATGAATAAAAAACGAAAATTTGAATGTTTATAAATGTATTATATACTATGTATGGCCATCGTAACGTACAACGTCCGACGTTAAACACCACGGTTGTTTTCGATTTGCTCTTTGGAAAATAAATTATTTTCATCCCTTTGCTCTTCTCTCTCCACTAAACACGCAATATTTCGCAAAAAGGACGGAAGTATGAATCTTTACTTTAAGCACCTTCTCTTTAATCTGCAAAAAAATTATAAATAAATAATCTTTACTTACTTTTTACTAAGCTATCTACAGTATTACTTACACAAAGTAGATATTCGACGTGCAAATGACTATCTGAATGAGAAATTGATTATCAGCGGTCTAGAAATGACATTAAACATTAGATCAATGGTAATAACGTAGAACTTAGATATTTACGAGGCATCCAGGTGGGTCCAATATACCTGCTTCCGGATTTTACCCCGGTAGCAGGGGGATCCGGATTTTACCATTAGGCAGGTCTGACCTCCTAACACTTACGTGGTAGTACTTCGAGAGGAAATCGCCTCACGCAATCGCCAAACGGAAGACGGTATTTGATCATGCAGGACCTGATTACCATATTTTAGCTGGCACCGGAGTTGTATAAGGTACACTCTCTTCCCGACACGTGTCCCGCGGTCTAACCTCTGACTACAATCGGCTAGATTGAATCCGATTCTAGTATCCGGCTCTGATGCTCAGATATGAGACCCGAGCCGCGGCAGCCAATCAGTACTTAGGTCGCCACTATCGGGCAACCAATCATAATCACCGCGAGTCCAACCTCAAATGACCGGAAAAGGGCTTTGGGTACTTCTGGTCTCCGCGGCACCCTTAGTGAAACAGCCGGACTTGTTTGTCCGGCCCGTGTTGCTTAGATTCCTCTGAGCACGCGAACAGGCAGCCACCGAGGCACTAATAAAATCTCTCCTCAGCCTTACTACTGTTCAAGCAGCCGCACTCCTTTAAACACAGATACTTTCCAAAGCAGGTACTGGAATCAGTTTGCAGCCACATGGTTTTATGGGTGCACCCGGTAAGGCCCAAATGCACCCAAGGTGCGGGATACAGTCTCATATAGCCAGGTAGGCGGAGGGAACGTAATATTACAATACTTCTGTTCTCTACGTTCTTCGGATTCTGGAAAAATTGCTTACCAAATTCAGTTAAAATAAAAACACTTCAATCTTGAATGAGATCAAATCTACAACCTCTACTTAAGAGTATGAGTGCTATAAAAATATGAAAAGTATAATTTTGATATTTTTATGGCACACATTTTATTTTTTGTTTGAGCAGAGCTAAGAAGATTGATATGTATTTAAAATATTTTTTCTTCACTTTTTTGATGTCTACTTAATATTTTTTAAGTTATGCAGTAATTGTGAATCGGCTTGAATTTTATGCAACATATTATTTTTTTAGAGAAATATTTTCGTTGTTGCAGTCTGACTATACTAATACATCGTCATATTGTAAAGAATATTTGCAGTAGTTTTATGCTAGATTCTCGGACGTTCACGTAAATAGAGAGGATAAATATAAACAGAAATAGATATAACGCCATAAAGAAAATAAAAACAAAATAGATGGCAAAATAAGTTACGAACATAGTAGGCTATTGTGATCAAATAGTAAAAAAAATGTCCCTTTTTACTTTCGTATATGACACAAGAACCTTTCCTTTCATACAGAACGTTCTGGTTAATCGTAATAATGAGCCAATTTTGTACAATAATAGAAATTAACTGAGTGTAACTCAGTAAATAAATAAATAGCCGAGATCGGCAAATTGCCGAAATGAACGTGAGACTTACTTTTGCACTCAATGTATTAGGTGAAATAAGAAATGAAAGGTAAATGGGCAAGTATGCGTAGGCAAGGAACTTTGTGTTGTACTTGTCCTACTTATAATATATTTTATTATACTCTTTTTTTTGTTGTTAGGATTTGTTGTTAGCCCTAATGGCTTTTACAGCGACACCGGTTGGGCAATTATACTCTTATTATCCTTTATATGTCTTGTCCTGTCATAGATCATCATCTTTTATAAAATATTACTTACATAATAATATTTTCAAAAGAAACCTGAAATAATGTCAAAATACAATGATGTCCCTATTTTATTGTACAATCGATTATGAGTGTTCACTCAATTTCAACGTAAAGCTCAACAAAACACAATAGCCATTTCACATTGAATTATTATCTACTTTAAAAGGAGAGAAAATTTATCACGTGCTCGAATTTTAGATATATAATAGCAGCTTACTTGCTGTTGCATTGTTTATAAAATATATATTTATAATATTTAAAAAAAATTAAAATATTATATTCTTATTGAATATTCTCAAAAAATTGATATCAGAGTGCTTTAGGACAATGAGTGACGATATTCACTCAAAAGAATAATTCTTAGATGCAGGTGTATAAGACCAGAAAGAACAATAATGAAAGAGAATTCTTTAAACGGCAAATATATCTTTGGCACAAATTTGATCAGAATATCTCTAGCCATTTCAGGAAAAATGGAAAACAGATTTTATTTATAACATAATAGCGCTGTTATCATTTTACCACGCGGTTAAAGTAGTTTAAGTTCAAGTTACAACTCCACTTAAAGTTTATTTAACGCTCACAACTAACAGCAAGAGCTTTTAAGTTTTAAGCTGCAATAAAGTTACAAGCAATAAAGCTGGAAAAACGAGCCATATGTAATAAAGGAGATAGTGGAAAAGATCTCCGGTTTTTTATACTAAAGGCTTTTAAAAATTAAAGCTGTCTTGGCGAAGTGGGGCAACATCTTACTAAGCACTTCTGTTGTAAGTTTGATTCTACATTGAATATGATCTACATACTAGGAAAAGATTCCCTCTTCCTACCTATATCTGTATATATATATGTATATATATATATATATATATATATATATATATATATATATATATATATATATATATATATATATATATATGTAGGATACAGCGTGAAATTAAAACTTAAATTTTATAAGAACATTATTTAAAATATTTAATATACTCGTCAACAAGGAAAAATATGATATGAAGTGAGAAACACTCCGTTTTTGAATTTCAACACACTTTCCGAAATATTGCTTAAATTAAAATTGCCTTGTATCTTGATACCAACGCAATGAAGGGAATATGAATAATATAATAATATTCGATAAATATAGGGTAAATTTTTACTTACTAATAAAATATTTTACGTATAGACGAACTGTCCATTAAAACTAGAAAAGGGGAAAGCTTTAAATGTTTAATGAAAGAAGAATAATTTCTTTTTATAAATACAAACATACAATACGAATTTAATTTACAAAACTCTATCAATTGAACTTAGCGTATATTTTGATAGCTTTGGCTAAGTTAAAGGTTTTGGGTTCCAATTTAAGAAATGTAACGCTTCAAGCTTTGGTAAATCCGTTTGATATCGTTATAAAAATTAAACAAAAATATACCAACTTTTCTATAATATTTTGAAAATCATTTTCACTTTAATTTTTATGGGCAACATTTTTGTTACATTTTAATGTATATTCCTATATAATAATGTAGAGCATTTTCCACTTGATCATAAAAATCAAGTTCAATTGTTTTATATAAGTAGTTACCAAGAAAAATTGATCCCCCAAAGAATTTTTAAAAATTTTAATTTTAACAACATTTTTTTTACAATAAACATTTTAGGTACTTTTCAATCAAAATTAGATTGTAAATCAACCGTTTAAGATAACATAACGAAATTTTCAGAATTTATCGATAAATATTCATATTTTAATAAAATATTAGCAAATAATAATTATTTGTTTATTATCACATTATTAATTAGTTTTTTAGTTAACAAATCGAAATTTCAATGTGTTCTTGGTAAAGATATAAAGATTTTTTTTATTAGTTAAATGCGTTTTTTATATAAGTTTAAGATATATATATATATATATATATATATATATATATATATATATATATATATATATATATATATATATATATATATATATATATATATATATATATATATATATATATATATATATATATATATATAATACATATAAATTCAACAATAAACATATAGAGCTAAATTGCTAATGGTGACACGTACTTCTGGAATAAAGTAATGTTAATTTACTTTGCTTTCTTAGTTAAATGTTATGAGACCTAGTCCTCTCTTTGATATGACTCGGACTAAAACTGTCATTAGGTGAGTTGTTGGTTTCTGCCCTAATTTCATTCTAATATTGTGAAGTAGAAAACTCTACTTCATCTGCCGTAATGACTGTATTTACTTGTTGTTCTAAAATATCATACAGTAGTCCGTGGTCACGGGTAGACTGCCTACTCGTGACCACGAACTTCTGTAAAGTGTTCGAAACGTCGGATTCCCAAAAATATTTAAAAACCAATACACACGATTAATCCGTTTAAAATTGTTTCATTTAAAACTATCTTCTTACTCTCCCCGCGCCTAAATTCACTGTTCTGGTCTATACACTTAAAAATTGTATTTGTATATTAACAAAAGACTTGCACTTGTTTATTTATTCAATAAATGAACTATACAGTTCAATACATCTAATTGAAATAAATGTAAATAAATGTAACAAACAATATATAATAATTCCGTCGCTCCTCTTGTGATGAGCAAATCGCCGCATGACACGATTTTGCGCAACAAATCTCCTACAACGGACTGGGTCGCGCTGCGGTGGTATAGTTAAAAAGTTAAATAGGGTTTGAGGACCAGGTGTATTGGGGGTTTAAAATTCAACAATGAGAGGGAAATGCTCCTAGCGCGATTCCTTGCGGGTTAAAAATAATTACAAAAAACTTTAAATCGACTGAAACTTCGAAGTAAATTCATTTTTAAGCAAGTTTACAGACCGGTTGCGCCGTATCGTCCCCGCTTCGCCCCCGTGTTGGACACTAACAGATTGCTTTGTAATTAATTATAAACCAGTATAAATAATCTGAACCCTGAGAAAATATTTTTTTGGGTTATATAAAGGTATAGATCCAGCTGTACGAGAATCTTTCCTCGGATTTTTTTTAAATGAATAAAAGGAAGAATGTTACATTTATACATCACTATGTTATACTAAATTAATAAATGGAAGAGATGAAAAGTTAAAATGTTAAAATCAAAACAAACAATAAATTTGTTATCTAAGAAAGCCATGGCATTAATTGTGGGTTCGACTCCCATTCGGAATGGATTATTTTTTTGTTTTTTGATTTGATTTAGTGAGACCGCGACGTCGCGGTCCTCCACTTAACACGCAATATCGGTAAATTTTCGAGAAAGTGGTGAACGTAGAATTGTGTTGACACCATCCACCATTGTGTTATCTCCGCCTACTTTGCTCTTTGCATAACGAAGTTTAAACATAAAAATATTTATTGTCATATTTTACAATAAAAATTAAACCCGCAACTTTCAAAACTAGTATCGTAGTAAAACATATATTTTTTTCAATTTATCATTATTTATTCTCTATGAATGAAGTAACTCTTATTTTGAATTCATATATATCCAAGTAACATATAACTGATATAGAACTGGTCCGCATACGAGTACTCGTAACATCGAAAACAGTTTTAGTTATACAGAACTTAGATTTCAGAATGACCGCTACAGTTCTATATAACTTATTGTATTAAGTGCGATGTGGAGGACGATTGTTGTTTAAGTTTATTTCTTTATATAATTCTGTATAATTGTAAATGTATATAGATTTATGTTGTGGTTATATTTTGTAACTTCAGCCGGATTATACTTGATATGTATCTCGCACATGATAACGTAGGCATAAGTAATGTAGGAATCTAGTGCTAGGACACTCGCTACTATCCACCGAAATTGAGGCAATGTGTGTTAAGTGGCGGAACTCAACTCAATTGGGAATCGAGCCTATAACCTTTTGCGTTTATAGTCACACGTTTGTGACCCTGCGCCAATACAGGCCTCTGGATTTTATTATTTGCTTATATTCATATTTAGTATTATACGCCTTTTGTAATCCGACGTTTCAGACACTCAGCAACGTCGGTTTACTCTGCTCCGTGCGGACGTGTAGACTAAGATGACAGTCACGCTTGGTAGTTGACACGATTATTATATTAAACTACCACCAACGATTTCTCTCTTATCTAACGTTCTGCCCTGCATCTTGTCCCGGAGGAAGTTAAGGAAATAAAGAGTCACAGCACAACGTACACTTTGCTTACTCCGTCTAATGCAATCAATGTCCTAGTACAAAAAAGTAACTCTAAATCAGTTGTAATTAACGTAAGTTCCACATTATTTAAACATTAAGTAATCAATCAATAATTAATTATGTATGTGCGAGGGTCGACAGCTGTACACGGATTTCCTATTACGTTTTTTATTAGAATTTAAGTAAGACAAACTTAGTTGTTCGTATATACATATATTTTAATATAGTAGCCGTCGTAGCGTAATGGTGCAGTATCTGACCGTAAATGCGACAGTTATGAGGTTCTTCTGGCTAAAAATAAGGAATGTGACACTCAATTACCAAGACTTAGCGTATTGAAAGCGGAATTTAACGGCATACATCGTCTTCTTATCAAGACGAGGAAAGTAAAAGTTATTCATTTTCCCGAGTGTGGTTCAAACTTACAACCGCCACATTTACAGTCAAAAGTTGTTTTCCTGTACCACAGTGACCTTGAATTATTAAGAAAATTTTGATTTTTTTTTGTAACTACCTTAATAAAAACACCAAAAGTAAATTATATAGAGTGATAATAATGATATGTAACACAAATTTAAAATCTGCTAACAGTCTAGAATATATCTGTAGTTTAACGAATACGTTACTAACATATAATTAGAGGCAATGTTGACGTAACTCTTACCTGGCATTAGTACACTCCTCGTGTACTGAAACAAATTGTTTATGTACAATGCTGCTCTTCTCTATAGGCGTTCATGTCGAAGTGAATGTTACATACAAATATAACTTATGAGTACATGGGACAGCTAATCTGCTAATGAGCCTTTTCATGTTTGTATCATGTGTATATATTTTTAATTATAATTTTTATCCAATTTCAATATTGTAGAACTAAAAAATTTGTTAAATTGAACGTGTTTACTTTAGAAATCTAATAGTTTCTCTTCTAATGGTTAAGTTCTCTTCTAATAGTTAGTCTAATTACATTAATAATGCTTTATAAATCAAACAAATGAGGTCTAGCGCACCGATATATTGCGTAGACATTCAATTTTAAATGATGGACGACACGCGAGCAATCACTTATGTAAGACAATATATTGTAGCGTGCTTTTGACTTTATGAAAAGCTCCCAGACGCAATACAACTCGACTGTCGGCGTGATTATTTATGAAACTTTCTAAAATTTTTGATAATAACATCATTGTTGTATAGAAGATATGTATGTCACGTACCCGTAATGGTTGTAGGTTCAATTTTCAATTGCAAAAAACATAAACATTTTTAGACGTGACATACTTTTCGATCGTAAATACGCCTGAATAGGTTCGACTCATACACTGTATGACTGTATGGAGTGAAGTATTTTTATTTCCCAATTCTGGTAATAAGGTAAAGATCTGCTTTAAGTACGCCACTATGCACACAATGTCTCGAAGTTTGGCGGAACGTGGGCTAGCGTGTTTTAACTTAACTAAAAAATCCAATAAAACCCTTCTCCAGCATGTACAGGTAGAAAATAATCCTTAGATTTGTTATTCAATAAATACATTCCTGTATCTTCGGTATTATAATTATAAGGTTGATTAACTGGAAAGCCACTCTACACTAAATAAACTACTATGATTTTTATGATTTCAAGCACACAATTTATATTCTAAATGGTATGTAAGCATACGGGACATAATATACAATTTTTCAGGTGAAAAACTTAAGCCGTCATCACTACTACTTTGACTGAAGATCTACAAGATCAACAGTTTTTTTTATTGTAAACTATAGATCTTAACTAAATTTTATTTGATTTATAGTTTGGTAGAATATGGAACTTGGCTAGTTGATTGTTAGGATTATTGCACGTTCAAAGGGGCCTCTTAAGTTTTTACTTGAGTTGCAAGTCCAAGGTACTGTTCTGACACTCTCACGTTCACAATGCGAAATGAAATACCAAATAGTTTGTTCTACTTATAGATAGATTTGTATCTGTGTACAGATATATAAACAAAAGAAAAAGGTTGTTTTTGAGTAGAAGATGGAGAACGAAATGAGAGAGAATGAAGACTACATATCATAATCAGAATTTTCAAGGTACAAAAAAATATTTACGATAAAAGAGAACTAATGTTTAATTTATTTACTTTTATTAAACATATTTTAAAACTACACAGGAAAATGATAGAACATCATAGCAAAGCTGTACAGTATCTGACAATAAACGAATGCCATCCACAAGGCATAATTATTTATTTATTTATTTAGTCTCTCTCACACAGCTTTACGCTGTATCACGCTCATGGCAGGGTAGGCAGAAGGAATTAGGAAACTTAGTGTTTCATTTCCCATTTTCCGCCGAAATTGAGCTTTTGCGCTTTGCCTTGTTACCAGACCGAAGAAATGAAAAACATTAAATACTTAAATAGTAAATATCAAAAATTTCATTCGCTCTTTGCACGACAAGCTTTTTTTTTGCTCTTAAAAGACAAATTCTTAAAAGTTGAGGCGCGGGGGCAAAAGTGTCCGACTATAAACGCTACAGGTTGAGAGATCAATCCTCACTCGAGAACATTAAATTCTTAACATTTTCATTACCTCGCTCAGGTAAAAAAAAAAACCTCGGCGTTGAGTTCCGCTTTTTTACGCGCAAGGCTTTGAAAATTCGGCGGAAATTGTTAAATGGAAATCTTATATAGAACAGAGTGTATACTGTGTAACACTTGGCTCCAAAATAATCTCTGTCGACCCTGCCAAGTGTGGCGCGTGTACATGTCGAAAGTAACTTAAAAATACCTTATTTTTGAGATTTTTTTATTTCCATCTAATTTTATATGATGAAGAAGAAAGCTGATAAAATATATAACAGATAAACTATATTTGGTTAGCACAGTTTTAAAACTCAGTGAAATATATAAGTCAAATACATTGTCAAATACCAAATTCGACCGAAACAAAAGTCCTAGTAACATCCGTTGTATCACTGACGACTTGATATCACACCGCGTCGCAATTCGAAGCACACTTTAAACAATTTTCTGAAGTTGAACATGAATAATATATATATTCTAAAAATTGTAGTTGAAAAGATATAAATATGCTACAAATAGCAGCCATAAGAAGAAAAATAACGAAAAAGAATATTAGGAGATTTTTTTTCATTTCACACTCTGTTGCAAATATCTTGCCACATTCGTAGGAACCTAGTGATCATTAAAGAAAATATATAGTTAAAAATATGATTTATTGAACCATATGACCAACGACGTGAAAAAATAAATATTTCTTCATGTAAAATTTAAAATCGAAATGAAAATTCTAAGCGTCCATTAAAAATACAAGTTCATTAAGCACTGTTTCATTGAACAATAAATTAAGATAATCAAATTAATATTTTATTACAATATTTTTGAAGAAAGATTAAAAGAACAATTTTGTCTTCATTATAAAACGTTTCTAAAGGTGGCCGCTCGGGACCGCGACAAGTCTTCGTTAGCTCGAGATATGAGAGGTCTTGAGTAAAAGTTAAAGTATTACCGTGAGTGTGTGGGAGATAATGAAATTTTTTGATTTATTTACTGTACAAATTTTGCTTAAACTATAAGAGGACTTGAATTAGTTCTCACTACATTCCGCATGGACGTTTAATTCCGAATAAGCCATTGTTCATAATTTCTTCCCCAGTATTATTTACACATCTAGTATGTGTATCTCAGTTCATTGAGCAATTACTAACTAAGTCATACAAAGGAAACGTGATTGTTCTATGTTTTATTCTGCGTTCGCACATTTTACTTCAGTGTCTTTTTTATTTTCACGTTGTATGCCTCAAGCAGGCAGACGAGACCAGTAGCATTGAAATACTACGCACAATAATTGAGTGGAAAGTGAAGACACTTTCCACTCAATTGATGAAATAAGCTGACATGGTTGAACCAAGCCGCGCTGTATTTCCTAACCAAGACGAAGTAATGAGAACAATGCAATTCACTGTAAATGAAATCAAACCATCTCATTTACAATCAAAATACTTGAATGTTTTTTAGTACTTCTATCTTTTAGAAGTTTGATAAATGACAAAAACGTAACAGAATTTAAATGAAGCCCTAAATAATAACATATAATAGCGGTGTTCTTATTTTACCACACTTTTAAAGCAATTGTAAGAGCAAATTACAACCCCACATAAAGTTTAGTTAACGCTCACAACTGACAGCAAGTGTTTTAAAGTTTTAAGCTGCAGTTAAGTTACAAGCAGATGTAATAAAGAAGATAGGGAAAAAGATCTACAGCTTTCTGCTAAAACTTTACAAAAATTGAAGACGCAGTGCGACAACATCTTGCTGTAATCACGACGGTTCGATTCGCTGTGATGAAAAGATTTTTTTCTTGGTGGTGAGTTGCGGTGCAGGACGTTGCATTTACAGTCATATAAATATGTCACTGTAAATGCAACGTCCTGCACCGCAACGGTCTCAAATAGATATAAAATGGTCTTTAAAATTAATATATTTATATTTCGAGTAAACATGTTCTTAGGTTCAAAATTGTTGATTTACTTACTATACTTAAATTTACATATTGTAAATTATATTCACGAGTCTTTATGATATTTAACTACAAATGTGGTGAAAATAGCATTCACTCTCTTTGCTCGCGTAGAACTCTATTAATTCCATGAAAACCATCTGAATTTTAACTACTTTCAGCGCCTTAATTCTTCTTCGCATAGAAATAAATAGAATGGAGTTTTTTATACTTAAGAACAAGTATATTATTTTTTTTATATTATTGATTATCGTGGTTGTTGCAGTA
>DWMZ01003501.1:0-12670 GCA_018249855.1 Eueides tales michaeli | reverse complement strand
ATATATATATATATATATATATATATATATATATATATATATATATATATATATATATATATATATATATATATATATATATATATATATATATATATATATATATATATATATATGTATATATACTCGCTGAGTAAATCTCGTTCATTCGTATTGTATACGAGAAATGCTCAACATATCGTATCTCACGTTTAAAACTTATTAATTATAAGCCAGTACTAATGAACTCAAAGGGAATGAATATCACTATACAAGTTATTTACTTTATGTGTACTGTTTTCAGAAATTATCTGTTAACTTAACTTTTCGAATTGTTTTTTTAATGCTTTGTCTTGAAATGTTCTGTAGAATAGAAAACTTGAGATGACATAAAAAAATTTAACTATATTTCAAAGTACAGAAAACTGTAAAATATTTTTTATATAAAGAAGAATAAAAATAAGAATTTTATATAAAAGCGTTAACGTACACTGCATTTACAATAAGAAAGTTTCTTAAAAAATGAAAAAAAATATTTAAAAAAATATCAACTTTATTTTCGAGGCCTTATTGGCACGGTGTGACTGTATACGCTATGGTTGTAGGTCCAATTCTCATTCTAGGAAATGAAATACGTAATATTTTTATATCCCCGCTCTGGCAACGAGGCAAAGTGCGGCGTACAGTTACTCCATTCAATATACGTATTGCCATGAAAAATCGGCAAGGAAAGTGGGAACGGAGTGGTTTTCCCAGTTTTCCTCTGCCTACCTCTGGATACTATGTGAAGCTTAAAAACAACTTTTTTGTGGCGAACGAAAATCTATAAGAGGTTAGTTACCCATTCGACGCGAATAATTTATGTATTCATATGAATGCTTTAGGAGTGTGAATTGTTCTAAATTATGTTTATAACTTTGAATAAACGAAGGCGAAAAATCAAAAACTTAACAATAAGTTGAAAACATAAAAACACCAAATAGTTTTTTTTCCTAAGAAAGAATAAAATAAATAAATCGACCCATTTCAA
The DNA here is from genome assembly GCA_018249855.1 of Eueides tales michaeli. Lineage (NCBI taxonomy): Eukaryota > Metazoa > Arthropoda > Insecta > Lepidoptera > Nymphalidae > Eueides > Eueides tales. The sequence goes on along the minus strand of DWMZ01003501.1, from coordinate 11,661 downwards.
CCAACAGGTCTTCGTAGATATGGATATCTTTTACAAGCCACCGGTGATGCCCAACCCTCCAGATGACGCTACCAATCGCGTAAACGTAACACCTTCTAAAAGAAGAGACGTGATGCCCTCGGTCCACGTCGTTCCCCACTCGAGCAGCAAGCAAGACTCTTCTAGAGGAGGAGGGGGTGGAGGAGGAGGAGGAGGAGGAGGAGTAGGAGGAGCGGGTGGATCTGGAGGAGTGGCTGCATCTGCATCTGGTGCAGTCTCCTCTTCTCAGAGCTCTGCTCAGCAATCGGATGACGATACAGCACTCGATGACTTGCAAAGGAACATAGAGACCCTCGAACGTTCCTTGAAAAAGAATAAAAAAGATACCGTTATCGACATCGAACCGGATTCGTCGCGTTCTCATAAGCTGAAAAGTGCTGGGAGGCGTTTTTTACGGTAACTGCTTTGTTAGATTTTATTAATTGAATTTGAAACTTTTAGGTTAATAAAAGAAAATTATGGAAATTATAGGAATAATTCGATTCGATTTCCCAACATACACTTATTATTCTTTAATAATAATTTTTTTATTACAAATTATAAATAAATAGGTCTTAACAAAAAAATTACTGATCAAACATTTTTTTAGCCGTGGCCTTTCCATGGGCACTGAAAAGACCGTAACCATAGCTGGTGAGGGAGGAGAACGAGAACGAGAACGAGAACGTAAACGTCTATCCCCATTAAAGAGCGTCCGCAACCTAATACGTTTGGGAAGGCGTCATAAGGAGCCACTGAGCAGTGGTGATGAAGAACAGGGGCTCCTTGATGATGAACGCGCTGGACCATCTTCAGACAATGACGGCCCTACCAGCCAAACCTCCGTAAGTCCAGAAGAGGTCCTCGTCGATGTTCGTCGCCCTTCAGAGGTCTCGAAGATGATGAAAGTGTGAGTGTTTCCTCTAATTTGCCACAAATATTACAACAAAAATCATACATAATTTAAGAGAGTCACTTTCTGATGCTGAATATGTATTTAACTACAAGTTTTTAGAAACTTATTGCTAATTATTGAAAACATAACTAAACATTTACACTATTATATTTTTGTAATAAAGATTTTCTTACAGAAAACGCATGATGGACTCAACAGGCCCCGCAGCGTTAAGAAGCGCGGATTTTCAGGTCTGCATCACGGTAATAGAGGCGAGGCAACTCGCTGGACTCAACATGGATCCGGTAGTCTGTGTGCAGATCGGTGAAGCACGCAAGTACACCAGCGTGAAGGAGAGCACGAATTGCCCATACTATAACGAAGTAAGCATTCCGTTTCCATTTACATTAGTAAGAACCAAAACTTATTGTTAGACTAAAAAAAATGATATTTCTGTAACCAATATGCAGCGTTGAGTTTCGCCACTCACCACGCAATGACTCAAATTGAACGGAAAATGGGGAACGAAAATGTCTTAAACTAGGTTCCCATGTTCAGTTGGGGTACAGTATAAAACTAAGAATTTCATTAGAGATATAATTTCATATTTTTCACACACACAGTAAGCACAGAGCATCTATCCGACCAAAGTATGACTGGCGGAACTCAACGCCGCACTTTATACACACGGGAAAAACAATATATCTTATCACTTTCTCCTCCTTGAACATCGATTTCACATACAATAAACAAGGTTTTGTGTCAAAAGTGAACATTTTGCTGAATTGAACTAATAATAGACTGTTCTAAATAACTCGCTTAGAATAATTTGTACCTTCCCCATTGTGCTGCTCTTATTGTTATATTACACAAAAGAATTGTTGTAACTCCGCAGAATTAATTACGGTTTTTGATGTAAATACTATTTAAGCTGTACTAAAATTATGAAACTGAGAAGTTTTTTTTTTGGGTCGCTAGTTTCAGACACTTCTTGTTCGGATTCATAAAATTTTACTGATTTGGATAATCCAATAGTAAGAGAAGGGTATATTACATGTTTTTTTTTAATTTAAGTTCACTTAGAATATTACATTCTAAGGGAACTTAAATTAAAAAAGAGAAATCCTTCCATTATTCATTTAACAATGCGAGTATGAAGAAGTTTCTTTTTATATTATTTTTGGCTTCATACTGTAGTGACTCCGTTCTCATTAAGACACTTCCATTACCCACTTTCCATCGAGCCCTGGAGGCATTGTGTGTTGTAAAGAGGAACTTGGTAACTTTTTTTTGTATTCTAAATTAAAATATTTGCTATATATCTGATTAGGATAAATTTGGTTTTAGTTTTTGGACGTAATTTGAGATAGAAGTATCTTAACGATAGGTTTCCTCTAAAGCAAAGGGAACCTAAGTAACCCAAAAATACAGCATGATGCTAAAAAGAAAACTATAATAAAAACTTACTACCTACTTATAGACATAGTGAAAGCTCGCTAAGTAATTTGTAGGACCTTCTAAGAACTTTATTCGAGCTTTTGTGGCCTGAAACTATTCAATGAAGTCACTGACACGTACTTTAAAAGTTATCTTAAACTTAGCCAACTTCACAAAATTACCAAATTTACTGTACTTCAATATTTTTTTTAATTTTATCATCATACTGGATACGGCATTGTAAGCAGAATAATGATAATTAATTCCCTGAAATAGGAATCTAATGATTGATTTTATATCTATATATTGATTTTATTGCTGGTTATGATAACCATCGGATATAAAACGCAAATAAATCAAACGCAGTATCGTAGATACTGTGCTTACAAAGGTCATCCGAGGTCTCTTCCTCCCTCTCATACCACTCACTTTCCCGTTTTCCGTAAATCTTTTTAGCATTCTTTCATCACTCAGTCGCTCACTTCATTCTCACTGTGATATCCACGTTAGTATCTACCATTCTGCGATCTCTTCATGGGATATACGATCAGCTAAACTGATTCTGCATGTTCTACGTAGAGATCGCAATCTCTACGTAGAACATGCAGAATCTCCACAGTATTCATATTTCCTACATTCTTCTTCCGTAATACCCACGTTTGTCTGCCGTATAACAGCGTCAGTACCAATACTGCATTGTGTACGGCCAAACGCGTAGCTATGCTGACGTTTCGCCTTGTCATCAAAGCAGCTAAGGCATCGGTAACTCTGTTACTGGCAGCAATACGCTTTCCACATCCATTTCGTAATTTCCGTCGACACTAAAGATACTTCCAAACTATACTACCTCATACACTTGTTCCAATAATAATCTCAAGGAAGTGAAATATTTAACATTTTTATTTTCTGCAAATTTTGTGGAAAGTGGGGAACGGAAAAGAACAGTGTCATAAAATTAATATTTAAATTTGTCTTCTTTGTCTACAGTACTTCGTGTTTGACTTCCACATGCCACTGATAATGCTGTTCGACAAGATCATCACTATATCGGTAAGTTCTTCCTAATATTAATATATAATACAGTTTTAATAAAAAAATGCGATTTGTGCGAATGCGCTTCGCTTGCATTGTTGTTGCAAGTGTAATTCAATTGCACTATTTCATCTACTAATCTCAATTTTTTCGTCTTCTAATAACATTATCACTTTTAAGACAACATCTATAAATTAAAAACTGAAATTTCAGCAAAATTAATAAAAATTTTGTAGCGACTTTATCGAATTAAATATTTTAAATTGGCATAAAGTTTTAATTTAAGAACCAATTGAAATAAAAAAGACAAGCACTGAAAGTTGAAAATTAACCGTTTCTGAGATCAGCGCTTACAGATAAGCAGACAAACAGACAAACAGATAAGCAGACAAACAGACAAACAGACCAATAGACAAACAGACAAACAGACAAACAGACAAACAGACAAACATACAAACAGACAAACAGACAAACAGACAAACAGACAAACAGAAAAAAACAGACAAACAGACAAACAGACAAACAGACAAACAGTCAAACAGACAAACAGACAAACAGACAAACAGACAAACAGACAAACAGACAAACAGACTAACAGACAAACAGACAAACAGACAAACAGACAAATAGACAAACAGACAAACAGAAAAAAACAGACAAACAAACGAATAAATTATAATCTACTACTTTGAACCCTAATTACATTAACATATTTTTTAATATTTCTACCATGTACGGACAGTGTTCAGTTACAAAATTATTATAAGTATTATATAAGATGATTAGGTTAAAGCAAGAATGTTTCTCAGTTCAAGCCGGTCAATAGGTCTATAGAACTACCAATATTATTATTTTTATACTGACTGGCTGTTTTTTTTTAATATTTTGGTTACGTTTTTGCCTTAATTAAATCAACCTATTAGTTCATGAAAAGGAACTAGTAAAGTTTCAACTAACTACTAAAATCATATAAAATACAAAATTTTTAAAACGTATAAAAATTTGGACGAAGCAGGATTTGAACCTGCGCCTCTTGAAAACCGTTCAAGCGCTCTGACCACTAAGCCATCCGTCCTCACCAAGCTCCGTCGAAATTTTGTATTTTTCTTTTCTAAGTGTGGAATAACACTTTAAAAATAGTAAAAATATCATATAAAATAATTAGGTCATTAAATCTAATTTGGTGCATGTGCATTGCTATAACACCTTTACCAAATGAATCAAATATGAGGCAAATAAGGCCTCATATATAATACTATGTTGAGATTGAATGGACAAATTACACTATTTGTAAATCCTTAAAAATTGTACATGTGTCGAAGCTAGTATCTAATCGCAACGCGAACGACTTGCTATGCGGATATATGCAAAAGGCAGCCATTCTAGAAGAAATGCTAAAATATTTTTATACTTCATGCTATTTCTTGTATACAACAGAGGGAAACAGATGTTAAGGTTACCCGCTTTCCGCCCGATTCTGGAGACATAATTTGTTGAGTGGCGTAACTCAACGCCAAATATTGTCTTATCACCAGAGCTAAGATATGAAAATAAGAAAATCCAACTACTTAGAATTAAACACATAACCATCTCGCTTACAGTCACACACTGTGCCGCTAAAGCCTCCTAAAAATAATCTTAAAGATTGTATTTGTAAAATAACTAACGATTTTTGGTAAAAAGAAAATACTATAACATGGATTCATTGTGCCAATGCCAAAAACCTTGGAATTTGAGTAGAGCAGTGCTTTAGAATTATGATCTTAGTGTAGGTTTAAGCGGCCTATTTCTTCTCTCTCTCTCTCTCTCTCTATCTCTCTCTCTCTCTCTCTCTCTAATCTTTGAAATGATTCAATGTATATCACAAAGTAATTTGCTAATTACTTGTAAATTTCAAAATAATTGATCGTATGCTCCTGAATTAATGAACTGGTTTGAGTGCGGATTTTTTTTATATAAAGATTTGACGTATGCTTTATGAAAATCAAATTTGCAGCTACAAGCACTTTGCTTATATAAAGTATATAAAATGATGGTGTCGTTCAAAAGTTTTTTTTTAATTTTAAATGTTGTATTACTATGTAGAAGATTCAAACATTACAAAATATTAATCCACATTTTAGATAGAGTAGAATAATTTCTAGAGAAACGGTGTTGAGCTTTTCATCAATTATTATTGAGCTTTTCATCAATTATTATTGAAAAAAAAATTCTATATTAATCTAGTCGTTACCTATCGATTTAGGTGCGTACAGTTTGAATGAAAATCTCCCTTTTCCCTTAGATATTTTCGCAAATTTTCCCATACAATTCAAATACTCAGCTTCACACTGTTTCCCACACATGGCAGAATAGGCAGAGAGAACTAGGAACATAGTGTTAAGACACTCCATTCCACTTCTGTTCCCCACTTTCCGCCAATTTTGAGTCATTGCTTGCTGAGTGGCGGAACTCAACGCCGCGTTCTCGTAATACTTTCTTACACTTAACTTAGAAAACTAAAATTTAACATTAAGATAGACTTCATGAAAAACATAAGGAACTATTAAATAATATCTCTGTGAGCTTTTTACTTTACAGAGATAACTACAAAATTATTTCTTTATTAGATATACGTACGTAAAGCGCATGTCGTGCATTAAGATTCCCTCGAGTGAGATTAAACCCAGAACTATCCTTAATACTCAAGCTTTCCGTAAATGCGCCGTAGTGTAGGTAAATGGGTCATTTAATGTTTTGCTCGCGACTTTGCCTGCGTAATATCCGGTTTTCCTCAGAGATTGAAAGTAAACTAAAGGTTTTTATAGACTTCCTTGTTATTATTTTTACTATCGAAGCAGGTTTTGAACACGCGCCTCTCGAAAACCGACTGACCAACTAAGCCATTCGTTCAACGAATGGCTTTTTTTATAAGGGAGTATAAAAATTATTTGCCTATAAGTCAAGAACTGTTGTAGTGAAAGTTCACAAGCACGCAACTGTAAAAAGGTTCAATCCCCACTCGAGAAAGCCACTCAACACATAATGCATCAAATTTGGCGGAAATTAGTGAATAGAACGGAGTGTTTTACCTCTACCTTCCCAAGTTCCTTCTAAGTTCAACGAATGGCTTAGTCGGTCAGAGCGATTGGACGGTTTTCGAAAGGCGCGTATTCAAATCCTGCTTCGTTCAAATTTTTATACGTTTTTAAATTTATTATTTTTCTTTGTTATGATTTTTAAAATAAATGATAAATTTAATTACAAATATAACTTTTTGTAATAATTAAATATGTTTTTTTTATTTTTTCGATTTCTTCCTTTATTTGTATTGGAAGTTCTCATTACTCTATAGGTCTCGATTACGATGAGCAACGATGCACAAATGCTATTTTATACAAAGCGTATCTTTTGATTGCGTTGTAGAAGCTTCATTTATAATGTGCTATAAGGGACTGTAGACTTGAATATTTCAAAGTAATTTAAACTTGATACCACCGCGCGATCCCGAGAAAACTGTTTTGACAGACAGAGAGGCATACGACAAAGTGATCCTCTAAGGATTGTATTCGTTCCGTGTAACGTACGAAGGAAAGATAATAGGGAGTGTTTTGACACTAGGTTCTACATTTATAATATGTTATGCTAACTAAAATGTGAAATAAAAAAAAATATTTCATGAACTCGAGACTTTATTGATTTATAATTGTAAAATAGATAAAAAAACTTATTATAAGGAAGTATATAACCTATTTGCCTGTATAAGTCGGGAACTATTGTAGTGAAAGGGCAAAAGCGTGCAACTCTTACGAAGTTCGACCTTCACTCGAGGAAATGAAATATTTAATATTCTTAGCTCTGGTAACAAACAAAATTTGGAGTTCGGCCTCGCAACACATTCGGCGGAAATTAGTGAATAGAACTAGAGTGTTTTGCCAGTAGGTTCCCATGTTCCTTCTTCGTAACCTTCCATAAGTGGAACACAGCGTAGAGCTGATAAAAAAAACTTAAGCATACAATGCCTCGAAAATTTGTCGATGCTTAGGAAACAAAATGGCTTTCAGGTTCCTTCGACAGGTTCCTCTATCTACTATGCTAGACAAGGTACGGATACAGTGTGAAGCTATAAAAAAGTCTAATTTATATATGGAATAATTCTTCGAAGTAAAACAACTGCTTAGCAAAATATTTTACGGTCTTCTTTTCGTCGTATACTTGAAAATAATAATTTTCATTCAAAGAACTTTATATGGCGCTTCTCTGCCTAAGTACTTTTAATAAATACTTCTAAGGTATCATTTCATCATGCTACCCAAGAAACCTTAGGCTTAAAATCGGCCATAGCACTTAAATCATATTTTTTACATTTCGCTTAGAAAGAGAATTGCTTATTTATTTCTCCAGTTTATTAATTCATTAACTCAACCATTCAATCGATTATTCATTCATTAATTTATTTATTTATTAAAAATCATAAATTAAAACATCACTAATATTTTCTCCGTTGACTTAAGCCCGATTTATTTAAGTTTCACAGCGTGAAACCAAAAAAATGTGGCAGTAACGTAAAAATGTTACCTAAATGTTTTTTTGTATACTCAAGCCGGAGTGGAAAACCCAAAACGTAGTGTCTTAACACTAGGTTCCCAAGTTCCCTCTGCCTACCCTGCCATGTGCGGGATACAGCGGGAAGCTGAGTGAACCAATTGTAGAAGACTATACAGTCGAATTACCCTATTAATATCTACAGTTTATATGACGGTCTTATTTTATCATATATACCTCTAGGCTAAAAATAAATTCTGCATTGATATCACAATTATCCAGATGAGCAATTATCGAAATCAAAACAAGATGAAAATTGAAGCGTATTTTGCTCCGTGAGTACGTACACAAATTAATTTTAACGCTTTATTGACCTTTATCGAATGTATGATTTATATGTACATTTTTGATTTTACAACATATTAATACGATTTTTTATTTTTTAGCCGCATCGTTGATAAAAATGAATAAATATATATAAATCTTATGCTAGTACGTTTTATGCTAGCGAGTTGTCGAGTAGCAAGTAATTTAGTACCTCAAGTACTTGCTACTTCCCAATGGGTAACTAAACAGAGTTTTTTACTACTAGGTTCCCAAAGTTCCCTCTGCCTACACTGCCAAGTGACGGATACAGCGTGCAAAAAAAACTTATCGTAAGGATATTTTTTTCATGAAATAATTGAGAAAATATGTGTGAATAATAAAATTAGGAAATAGTTTAGCAACTAATTTTAAAGTTATAAATTCACTTCTGTAAAATAATATATTTGCGGCAACTAATGCCGGGTGCACTTCGACAGCTCGGATCTGTTGAGGTTAACCAGTGAGCAGGTACGTGTGGTAAAAAGCTTTACTCGCCTACTACCGAAAAATAGAATTAAAAGTATCAACTAAATTAATTACAAAGCAATCTATTGAAATATTGAAGTTTAGACAAGTCTTACTGACTTTGACTAAATTACTTTCTACTCGACTAAAATATTATTTAAATAAAGAAAAATAGTTTTTATTCGCTGACCGATTGTTAATATAATAAATTGGGTTAGATAATTAACTTACATATTCTTTTCTATTTTTTTCTATGTTTTTATTTAGTTTTTATAAAAAAAATACATACAATCAACTATTAAGATTTATTTTATTTTATATTCTTAGAACTAGACTTTACATCTATATATTTTACGAATATTAGCTTATTTATTTAGATTTTTTCTATAATATATTTAATTAAAGTTATTTTTCCTTTCCCCCTTTTTTTGGTCAGGTTGTCTTGAGACAGGCCTTCTTCAACTTTCTCCAATCTTCTCTCTCGTGGACTAGCTTCCTCCAATGTTTGGGAAGGTCGGTTCCCCATCTTTTCATTTGTCTACCAATTTTTTTGTTTCCGTCAAAATAAAATACTAGCATAATGCAAACAAATTTTTACGTCCAGCGCGTGTTGCATGTTATATATGTTAGCGTGTTAGCCAGAGGGAACGTGGGAACGTACCTCGTACCCCTGCGCCATGACTAACTTCTAGCTAACTCTTTCGATGTGAAATTACTATTTTATAAACTTAAATAAACTAAATAAAAGCTTTCAGGATAATTACGTAAAATAAAGTATCACGTAACTTTTGGTATTAAAGCCTGGCCGATTGAACTTCCGAAGGTCCCTAATTGCCCAAATAATATTTTATTATAAGTTAATTTAAATATGTATTCTAATTGTATTCTAATTTCATCACTCTGGTAATTAGGCAAAAAGCGTGACACTGAGTTGTCTCACACAACACGCAAGTCTTCCAGAATATGGCGTACCCTGGGCAGACAAGCAACGTTGAAGGCAGCTACTAGTGAAATATAGTAAAATGTATACAGATATATATGAATAGCTTCACGCTGTATCCCGCACAAGGCAGGGTAGGCAGAGGGAACCCGGGAACGTAGTGTTAAGACACTCCGTTCCATTTCCGTTCTGAGTGGCGGTACGCAACGCCGCACTTTGCCTTATTACCAGAGAGAAGAAATGAAAATATTAAATATTTAAATTGAAAATATTAAATATTTCATTTCCTCGACTGGGGATCGAACCCAGAACCTGTCGGTTACAGGCAACGCTCGTGCCGCTGCGCCATGACTGGCCTCATATATATGAAATAACGGAGTAAAATTAAAACAAGCGCCTATAAAATAAACTTTTTATGCAAATCTTGTCCGCCATCAGAAAACAGGTTCCTTGATGTTGTGAGTTAATAATAAAATGTTTGTAAAAACTTATAGAAAAAAGAGAAAATAAATGTTGGTTCAAATTTAGTTATTTTTCGTAATACATTCTTATTTAAAGAGGCCTTCTTATTCACTATATAATCGACATTAAGTTCCGACACTCAACACGCAATGCCTCACACAACGGATGCGGAACGGAGTGTCTTAACACTAGGTTCCCAAGTTCTCTCTGTGAAGCTGAGAGTGAGAGTGAGATTAAAGAGGCCTCCGTAAAGACCTTAATTACTCTTTTAGCGACAAAACACGGTACTGAGTTACGTAACTCATGGAAAAAGGAGATTACTGAAGCGGCTTAAACTGTATACCAGAAATGCCCTGCATGAGCCTCATTTTAGGACATATTAAGCAGAAATCACGTTACTTATTCACAGAAATGCTGTTTCAAACCTGTCACGTCCTTTATAATTAAATAACAGCGACAGTAATAGTACATTGTCATGTCATATATGAGACTTGCATAATTCAAATGAACATACATAAATTAATTCTGTGTGATAGAATTTTTATATAAATGTGTGGACTGTTCGTGGCTTCAAATCGCTCTAGGGGAAAAGAAATATATAAGAAATAAATATTAAGATAATAAGATTGTTTCAAAACGCATCTCGAATTTCTAAGGAATTTCTTACTCTTTCTTGCATAGTAGAGTTTCAAATTACTTAATACCGAGGCTAGAAATTTGCTTTCATTCTCCATCCAGTGGGGAATGGAAGTGGAACGGAGTATCTTAACACTAGGTTCCCAAGTTTCCTCTGTCTACCGCTAAAAATGTATTTTTGCGTATGACAGATACTATTACGTACCATTAGTATCTGAAGTAGTTAACGTGGCGTTGAGCTCTGGCACAGGCCATGCAATGTCTGTAAAATCGTGATGACAGCTGGGAACAGACTCTCTTCATACAGGGATGCTTCTTGCGGGATACAGAGGAAAGCTACAAAAAGCCTTATTAACTTTTTTTGAACTTTTGCTAGACATAATATTAAGCTTTCTACATTCAGCAAAATAAAGTACCGTATCTTTTATGTTGACGTATGCATTTCATTCAGTGAATTTAAACGTTTTATTTCGATCTGCTTCACGCTGTATTAGAACTTAGGGACCTAGTGTTAAGAAATTTCATTCCCGTTGATACACTTCGGCATTGCATGTCGAGTTTGCCTTCTTAAATGATATTATTGCTGGTGAGCGGAGAAATGAATATATTCAATATTTCATTTTCTCGAGTGGGGATCGGAATCATAATCTTTTGCGTGTATAGTCGCGCCAAGACAGGCCTCAAATATACATTGTATTTAATAAAAACCTAGTACGTAAACATTACCATCTATCATCTATACTATAATAAAACAGTAATAAAGTCGTGTCTGTACATTGAATCTATTTACGAAAAAACAATATAGGGGGGCTTAAAATAACTAATAGAACACGAATCTACAATTTTTAGAATTTTTGTCTGTCTGTTTGTCTGTTTGTCTGTTTGT
>DWMZ01003500.1:0-12671 GCA_018249855.1 Eueides tales michaeli | reverse complement strand
ATTTCATTTTCTCGAGTGTGTATAAAGCCCACAACCTATCGCGTATTTTAGTAATTTCTTACCGAATAACTGATTCTTTCCTGACTGGTTCTCCTTGAGCGAAGAAAGCTTGCAGCTTCTTGACCGTTGCATCAGACGGCGCCAGTTCTACCGGCGATGTTGGAACTAGACTACCTGTATTGTTAAGTAAAATTAATTTTAAGGACATCATTTTAAATAAATAATATTACAAAAGTTATAGATTATTCTGAAATATTATTTAGCTAATCTTAATTTAGTAATAAATACCCTAAGGTATAGAATTAACACCCTCAGCTACCTCTAAAGGTAGCAAATGTAGTGTGCATACTATAAATAATATTTAAAAACAAAACATAATTGGTTTGTACATATATGGCGTTGGACAGATTTTACATATAACTTTGAACATTTTAGTTAGGCCAAATAGAACACAGTGCATTTTAAAGTCATCTTGAAGCCTGTCTTAGTGCAGAGAGGGGTACATGAGGCTTGACAGGTTGTAGGTTCGATGCTAACAAGGGAAAAAGCATTATTGAGTTCCACCACTCAACATGTAATGAAAATTTCTCTCTCTCAGCTTCACACTGTATCCCGCACATAGCAGAGTAGGCAGAGAGAACTCAGAAACCTAGCTTAACTTAACTAACTTTTTCATTTAAAATCCGCATTTTAGAAGCTAATTTAAAATCAACAATTTACCAATATAATGGCCTTCGCTGATATTATCGCTCCACACAGCAAGTACGGTAGCGAGATCCTTCTGCCCCAAATTTATGGTAATGATGTCCATGACAATGTCCGCTTCACACAAGAGCAAATCTCTATAGGCAGTTGAATTAGCTACTTGCGCGTAGCCGACTACACGTTTTAGATCACATCTGACGGAGATCGGTTCTAATATTGGTTCCTTTGAAATTTAAAATGGTTATATGTTAGTTGTAAACATAACATATGAATTAAGAACACCTATTTAAAAAGTTATTAAGTTTTCATAGTGTACTACATTTTCCAAATGAAGTAACTTTATTTGATATCCATGTTAGTTACTATGAAAAATTCTTGTCAAATTCAACAGAAAATAGGCAAAAGAAGTATTTCAATATCAACAGAGTGTCTTATTACTAGATCTTCGTAAAAGAAACTAAGATAAACATAAAATATATATTGAAAGTAGGATACCTGTACTTCCAACGTCCCAGCCAAAGTCATCACAGCTCGTGACAAAGTAATATTAACGAGCTTTATCAACACGTTATCTATAACCGGGGAGTGTATTGGTGTGCTCGCCTCCATACTCGCGTTGACCGCTTTGAAGAAGTTCTCGATCAATAAATCACCTGAAAGAAAGAAATAACATTAATTTTGTATTTTAGTCCAATTTGAAAAAAAGGGGATTATTAAATCTTTTTACACGTTTTAATGTGTTAATCCATACTTAGAAAAGAAGAAAAGAATGTGTGTAATATAGTATAGTAATATTTATTTAGAAAACGTATAAAAATTTGAATGATGCTTTGAACGTGGACGGATTTCAATAGGCGCGGGTTCAAATCCTGCTACGTTTGAAATTTTATTCGTTTTCAAAATTAGTATTTAAGGGGGTTAACAATTTGCGATGCATGTATGTGAGTATAGATATATCTTGGAAAGTAAAAGTCAGACCGGGACGACATTTTTTGATTTAAGCTTTTTTCAATAATATCAACTTAAAGAGACCTGTCTAAATTTAATTATTTTTAACTTTTTAATGTACATAGCATAGTAGGCAGTGGGAATAATTAAGACCAATCGTTCGAATTGAGGCATTTTCACCGAATTCTCAAGGCATTGCGGAACACAACACCGCGGCTTATATAGTTACCAGAGCAAGAAATAATTAATCCCCACTCGAATTCGGATTGAATCACAACCTGTCGCCTTCACAATCACACGCTTGCGATCCTCTGCCACGACAGGCTTTCCGTACATAATTATTTTTTATATGTTATAGTCTACTTACCCATGTTTAGAACCAACAAATTCGGGGAAGAGGGCTTCTGAGGCAGTAACAAAACGGGAGCGTGTATCTAAAAAATAATAAATATAATGTTTGTAAAAATTGACTATAATGTTTCGGAAAGCATTGTTTCTTTGTAATTATGTTTTTTTTTGAACAATTATGTTATTTTGTTTTTTTTGTATTATTATGTTATTTTGTTATTTGAACTATTATATTATTGTGTTTTGAACTATTATGTTATTATTTTTTGAATTATTATGTTACTATTTTTTTTGAACAATTCTGTTATTGTTTTTTTTTTTAAATTCGAACAGTATTTAAATATTATTACTTTATTACTTCATTTTTGTTTTAGAAATAACTATGTCTTAATAAATCAACTAAAGACAATACTTTAAAAAAACGAAATATCAAATACATAATTACAAATTGTAATTTACAATATAGTTACTATATAATGTGTTTATACCTCAATAGCCAAGTTGACTTTTAACGGTGCGGTTCTTAACGCTGCAGCTTTTTCTTGGGCAGCGCGCTCAGCTGCCAACGCCGCTTCCGTCGCCGCGGCACTTGGGACAAGAGGTTCTAGGAATTGCTATAAAAAATAAAAAAAGTAACTTATACGCGAGTATATACTATAAAATAAGCTTCTAAGCAGAAGCTTCCATAAATTCAAATATTTTAAATATACTACTATCGCTATCGTTATATTAAAATAATATAACGATAGCTTCGATTAAGCTAACAATACTCAAATCTAAATAAATTTTTTTAGCCAAGTTGATTTTTAACGGTGCGGTTCTTAACGCCGCAGCCTCTTCTTTAATATTTAATATTATATTTAGTATTTTGATTGTATTCGTTTGTTCGCTCTGGTAATAAGGCAAAGCGCGGCGTTGAGTTCCGCCACTCAACACGCAAATCCTCAAATTTTGCGGAAAGTAGGGAACGTAAATGGAAGAAACGGAGGGTCTTACCACTAGGGTTCTTAAATTCAATCTGCCTACCCTGCAATACGGGATACCGCATGAACCTAAAAAACAACTCCGATTTCTGACAAATTCTATAGGTATTGCGGGTTAAGTGGCGGAACTCAACGCCGTGCTTTGCCTCGTATACGAAGCGAGGAGGTAGAAATACGAAAAAATCCATTTCTTCGAGCGGCAATTACAGTTGTATGCTCCTGCGCCACAACTTTTCGGTTTTGTCTCTTAATGACTTACAATTATATAGCAAAATATATAGACAAAGTTTTACCTGTAAATGATACAGCAATGAACAAAAGAGAACGACATGCAATCTGCCAACTTGGATACGTAACTCTGCGTCGGAGCGTGCGCGGGTGCCTGTAGCCGATCGTACGTATTTAATCTCTAATACTTTGTCCTCATCTGGCCAGACCAACTGTTAAAAGATAAAAAGTTTAATTTATAAGTATATCTTCTTGAATTCAATTTAAAAAATACTTAAAAACAGACTTTTGCATTTTATATAAACGAATGAGCTTGTTGCCTGTTCTGGCTTGTAAAGAGTCGGAAGCCAATTCAACCTTTTTTTTGGGAACCTGAGACCTAGTGTATAGAGTGTATAGACACTCCGTTCCCTTTAAGGCACATTCGTTCCCTGTCGCCAGGCTTTGCCTCGT
Source organism: Eueides tales michaeli (assembly GCA_018249855.1). Taxonomy (NCBI): domain Eukaryota; kingdom Metazoa; phylum Arthropoda; class Insecta; order Lepidoptera; family Nymphalidae; genus Eueides; species Eueides tales. The sequence goes on along the minus strand of DWMZ01003500.1, from coordinate 9,006 downwards.
TATCATAGCGAGGTAATGAAAACATTAAATATTTCATTTCGACAAAGTGGATATCAAACTTACAACCCAAAGTCTCACGCTTGCACCAAGACAGGTCGCAAATTTCATAGCCAAAATTATTTTAAAAATACCTTAGGATATAAGGTAGCTTCTGCCAAATCATCCACTTGCAAGGATCCTAGGAACAATTTGAAAATCAGTCGATCATTGGCTCTAAAAACACAGTCACTTTCCAGAGCACTGATTCTCACTTCCACCAGAGGATTCTCCGCTTGAGACAGCTTAGTTGTTACTGAAGATAACCTGAAAATATAAAATTTTAGTTTTCATGGATAAATAATAAGAATTATATAACTCCGTTCCGTTCCGCAAACACTAGATTCCCACTGTTTTACTTATTATATGCAGCAAAAATGCGCGAAGGTATTAAAACCATGTCAACACAAATTATATATATATATATATATATATATATATATATATATATATATATATATATATATATATATATATATAAATGTGTATAATACATATATTTTTTTCTTTTCTTTGCTGAGCATATTTAATGGCCAAAGACAGGAATTGCCGGAAAAATCAATTTTGACGAGTTAACATAGTTTTAATACCAACTGCAATGGAAATAAATTTGAACAAGGGTATAAGAATTTCGATATATGTAGATATCGTTTATTAGGCGATATTTACGTCGTACTACTTAAGTTGGGGAACGAAACGGAGTGTCTTAACACTAGGTTCCCAACTTCCCTCTAGCAACCCTGCCATGAGCGGCATATTCTATGTCTATTTTAATGTGTTTATATTTTCTATTATTTAATTAATCTTACCTTACTGAGTAGCTGAATTTAGTGGCGCCAGGAGGAACAGGCGGATCAGCGTCAGGTTTCATCAAGTAGTCCCACAATGTCGCCGTCTTTGGTAGGATCATGCTTTTTAAGTTAACTGAGTGACGTTTTTGTATTCTATGCAAGAAAAAAGTTAAAAACTATGAATTAAAATCTTGAAGCATTATCATGAATTGTATCATTCATAAGTACACCTACTTGTCAGATTCAGCTGTGGAATAGAATAGTTTTATACTGTTTTCGAATAATTATTTTCATATTTTATACTACTAAATTTTCACTTCCTCCTTTCGATAACGACAAAAACGTGGCGTTAAGTTCCGACACTCAATACACATTGTATTGAGATTCAAAGAAAAGTGGGGAATGGAAGTTTTTAATGGAAACGGAATGTATTAACATTAGGTTCCCAGGTTCCCCCTGCCTACCCTGCTATGTTTGGGATACAGTGTGAAACTAAAAACACAACCAATACTGAGACCTAAGACCGTACATTTTTTGTGGGACCATTATGAATATGTAAGAATTGCAATGATAGGTATGTATTTTTTTCAATGGACGGACTTTGTAAAATATTGACAATAATAATTAAACTTGCATTTAAAATATATGAAAACATACTCACTTCCTCGGAATATAATGTAAGTATTTAAACAGTGTGGTGATAGCTGCCGAATTAGCGAGCACAACTAACGGTCCAACATCAGCGACCAACGCTTGCTCCACGTTGTGGAAATGGGAACGGAACTCAGGGCAATTCGCTCGCACCTAAAAATAAAAATAGGTAATGTTTTTTTATTGTTCGTCTTAAAAATTATGTGGTAAGTGAAACGGAGTGTCTTGACACTAGGTTTTTTCTATCTGCACTGTCGTATACGGGATACAGCGTGAAGCTAAAAAAGCTTTATATATTTTTAATGTTTCTATCGTTATAATATCGTTCATAAATCGAGCATACTCAAGTAATCAATTAAATTAAAATTCATAATTAATTTACCGAGTTAAATAAAAAAATATAGATATCAAAAATGAAATATTTTAAAACTTGTACCTTATATTAAAGAAAAACGTTCTAGTTATCTAAAAAGTTTACTAAATTCCAATGTTATAGAAAACACAAACATCTATTCTCACCTTTCTATATAACAAATTGAAGAGTTCCCCAGAACTGGTGACCAACTCCAAGTAATGTCCAGAACTGCTGTGATGCTGTTTATCAGTGAGGAGAGCCTCCGCTACTGAGAGCTGTATGGCTGGTCCGAATTGCATTAAAGCAACGTCAAGACACACTTTACTTATGTTCAACATTATATACGGCTTGTCTGTTAGTTCACTTGATCTGTTTAAATTGATAACGATCTCACCTATTTAGAGAAATAAAAAAATGCTGATAAAATAAACAAAATTTCAAATTTTAAATTACAACCACAACAAAAAACCACCATCTAATCTCAGTAAAATGCCTGTAGCTCTTAAATCTAGAAAAAGGGGAAATCGGACCTTTACGGTCAGTATTCATATAATCATAACTAAGAACTACTGCAATGAACAAGGCTATCGATAAAAAAACCACACCTAAATCAGTTTATTACTTCAGGAGCTACTGTGCCATAAATATACTAGCAGACACACACTAACTAAATCACTATTCACACGATTTTAAAGAATAAAAAAAATGACTCTTACCAATAATGAACCTCATCAGAGTATTGATAGTGTTACTAGGCGACACATTATCATCGAATCCAGGCAAATCAACGGATCTTGCATATTCTTCTACATCCTCGTCGCTAAAGTCCGCGGTGGGCAGTGATTCCTCTGCGGGGGATTTAGTGCTCTCACCATCTATTTTGGTTTCTGCTGCCCTGTATTTTTTTAAACAAAATACTCTATATATTAAAGTAAATATATGTTAAGGAAAAAAATATAATATTTTCAATTTAAATATTTATTGTTTTTCATTTTCTTCGCTCTGGTAACAAGTCAAAGCGCGGCTTTGAGTCCCGTTACTCAATAAATAATACCCCAAATTTGGCGGATAATTGAAAACCGAGAAAGTGTCTTAACGCGTTTATCCTAAGTTCCCTCTGTCTACCATGATGAGTGCGGAAGTACAAAGTAAATTTGTAAAAGAAAACTACTATCCAATCTACGTTACAAACCTGTTCCTTCCAAAATAAGCAGTAACAAGCTTCTGTCTCAACTTCACCAAGTCTTTATACCCTGGGTCGGCAGTCACTCTGTCCAGAACCAGTGCTTCCATTAGCTCAGGGTCTTCCAATTCTTCCACATAGTCTCCGGAATCCATAAAGGAAACTGGTACAGTATTGGGTACGGGCACGGGCAAATTGTCGCAGAAGTCCAAGATGTGACCAATTATATGATCAGAAAGGTTGAATTTTAAACTCGATAGAGATATATTGAGTTTGTATCTGAAAAAAAAGACCATAATCAATCATATTCATATTTTTTAATTTATTTTAATATTTCTTTTTCTTGGATCACTATATATTGTTTAAAAAAAGAAAGAAAGAAGACAGTATTGTAACTTAGAACTAAAAACGACATTGAAAGTATTAGGCTCATAGAATAATAAAAAAGCCGTAAAGATTGGCAGTTTCATTGTGACCTTATTAATTATTTTATTTTATTATTCTCCCGCTAAAACATTCAAAAACATTTTGTTATATTAAAATGGGACCGAATCGCTGTGATTGTATTACATAAAGTAGGTTTAAGCAAATACGATTATTAAAATCCTCCATACACTTGATTTTTACCTCGGTAACAACTTATAGTCTTTCTTGATGCTAGTGGAGAAGACCAATTGTCCGCGTAATCGTGGTATAAGGTGCAGCTCAGAATCGCCATGTTTCCTCGCCTCTCTCCAAGGTTCCGTCCATTCACAGAACAAAACCTAGATTTAAATCATATTAAACTTTTTTTATGAGAGAAGAATTATTTTTAATTTTTCAATTATTTGTGGTAGGTATCTGTTGAGTCTCGTGTGTCTGTTATAATTTAATTTGTAATATTTTGTTTTTGTAATGTGCAATAGAAAAAAGTGAGGAGGAAGGAGAAGAAGAGAAGGAGTTCCCTCTGGTTCCCTACTGTGTGCGGGATACAGTATAAGCCTAAAAAATAGACTCTTTTTCAATTACCTAACTTTCTACCATGATAATTTAAAAACGATGTCCTCTTATCATTTTTTTTTTTACTTTAAAAAGGGCATTAGAACATAATAAAACATATACTTTTCAACTTAAACTAACCTGAAGTGAACACTCAGCGTGGAATCGGTCATAGAGACGTTCCTCCAATTCCATACAAGTAGCGTCTTCTAAAGTCAAATTGGATGGTTGTAAATCTGACTTTATGATTATTCTGTTGATATCCACAATCATTACACGGCCTGGTCTGAAATAATAAATAAAATTTTAAGCGATGAGCCTGTTGCAGCCAGACCTTTGTCATTTTATAAGATCTGAGAGTTTCTCTGCAACCCAACACTGGTAAATACTTTTGAGAAATATATTTTAGCACAAAATATGAATTAGTTATGCACTTAAAAAATAGAAAACACAATATATTAATCATTAAATCTTACTTATGCACGCAGCCATGTTCAGGTAGGATTACTGTAGGTCCTTTAACATCCACATTTAAATGGAATATCTTCCTACGACTTATTGCATGCGCCAACACAGATTTACTCATGGTACCAACTTGGTCTACCGCTAGGGAGAATTCCTCTGCCAGCTCTTCTGATGACATTGAATGAGTTTGGAAGAAGTTTATTAATTCCGTGAACGCATGCTGAAAAGATACAGAAGTAGCAACATTTATATAAAAACGAAGTTTTAGCTGCGGCTTTCGCATTTGCCTAACAAATAAAGGGACAGTTAGGGGCACAAACACGGGACTATAAAAGTGACAGGTTGTGAATTCGATCCAAACTCGAGGAAATGAAATATTTAGATTTTCCCATTTTCTTCTTCTCGTTACGTGGCAAAGCGCGGCATTGGGTTTCGTCACTATATTAACAACGTCCAGAATATTGAGAAACGGAAGTGTTTTAACACTAACTAAGGCGGCCTATGAGCAGAGGCTCTGTTATGTGCGGAACACAGATATGAAAAAAAAGTATAACACACTTATCATGTATCCAATAAAAATACTTGGATAGTTGGAATATGTTTTCAATTAAACACTAGGTTCCCGGGTTCCCTCTACCTACCCTGCCTCGTACGGGATACAGCGTGAACCTAAAAAAAATCTTTTGTGAAAATAAAAAAATGTTGACAGTAAGAAGATACATTAGATTTTTACGTAGTGGTAAGAAATATGACTGTTGTTATTTAGTTATGGGATCGACATACAGTCACAATTATGTCTTTTCAATATGTCGTCTAAGGAAAGAAAATATTTTCAATCTGACTAACGGGGAACCAAATTATATATCACAAAATCCTCCAAACCGCACAGTTTAAAAATCCTTTAAAAATAAACGCTATAAGGTTCGTTGGCATAAAAAAATATTGAAGCACTCACTTCTACATAAACCACTTCAAATGGCTCAACATGGCAAGTAACGCCAAGATCAGCGTGGCTATTAGCTGGGTTCTTCTCAACGTCGAGGGCCAAGGTGTTGCTCCCCAATGTTGATCCTTGAGCAGCTATCAATAATGGTACTAGCTCCCCGTCAGATGTCATACCTTCTATTACTATACTTTCTGTACGAGCTGAAATCTGATTATAATAAAACATTACCTTCATCCTGTATCACGCACATGGAAGTGTTAAGACATTTTGTTCCGTTCCCCACTTTCTGCGGACTATGAGGAATAGCGTGTGGCGGAACTCAACGCCGCGCTTTGCCTTGTTACCAGAGCAAGAAAATGTAATAATTAAATTTTATTTGAGTTATCAGAAAACCTTAGTGGCAATGACTACACAAACAACTGTCATAAATTTAAATTCGGCATGAATATTGTTTCTATATAAAATACAACTACAGTATGCTCTCCAAAAGCTGGATTATACAAAAGACAAAGCAAGGCTTGGTTTGGTTTTAAGTTAAAGCCTTTAAATGTGCATAAAGAACAAAATTAATATAAGTTTTAATCTGTCTTATCTGCACAATGAAAGAGTACGTTAGATATATATCTATATATAAGTTAAAGAGTTTTTCATTAAATGATTAATTTAATTAAATATTTTACTTATTGAGGCCTGTCATGGCGCAGGGGCACGTGTAGAACTGTTTACGTAACAGATTGTGGGTTCTATCGCCACTCGGGAAAATGAAATATTTAATATTTCTAAAATAAATATTTGATATCCTAATTTCTTCGCTCTGGTGAGATGGCGAAGGGTTCCGCTACTAAGCATGCAATGTTTTAAATTCGGTAGAAAGTGGGAAATGGAACGGTTAACATTAGGTTCCCAAGTTCCCAAGTTCCCATTGCCATGTCCCTTACAGCGTGAAGCTGAAAAAAATTACCTTATAAGCCTTAGCCGATGGCCTGGTTTCCAAAGAAGAAAGGAACTGTGTGAGGTTGACCACCAGCACCTCTTTACTTCTGTTCATCAACGTGACGGTGCAATGTGCGAGGGTCAAGTTGAGTTTATGCTCTGAAGAAAGATGTATAAATTTAATTTTGCCAATATTTTCTTATCAAATTTATAATTTTTCCCAGATAACTGATTTTTAACCCAGTAACATCTTTTTCCGTTAAGAAATATGTGGAAACAAAGCCTTTATTGAAATAAATTAGAATTCAATATTAGTAGTGATTTAAGTAACATTTAAGATACACTTCAAGCATTTGACATTCGGTATATACACAGAATGGAAATATCATTCCTATTTGTCTTAAGAAACGTACAGAAATTAGAATGTATGACTCCTTGTTAGGTGTTGAAGGCCTCTTTGAAAGAATTCTTACACTGACCATTTACAAAAAAATGGCTACATTATTATCCAGATCCTCGATATTTTTATTCCTTATTAAAAAAAAATATGTGCGCAATTCATACGTGGTAGAAGTGAAACTTTAAAAAAAATTGGGTACAAGTTTTTTTTTCCTTTTTTTTACTTCACGCCGTATCCAGCACAGTGCAGGGTAGGCAGATGGAATTTGAGGCATGGCGAAAACGCAGTGATGGAACGAAACGCCGCGCTTTGCCTTATCACCAGAGCGAAGAAATGAAACCATTAAATATTTCTTTTCCTAAAGTAAGGATCGAATTACTTGCGTTCACAGTCACACTTTGTGTCACGACCAAGATAATGAGACCAATATTAAATTTCGGGAAAAGGATAATTGTAAGTTTTAATGATGATCATAATAATATAAAAATTGGTAATTATTTTACATTTTATTCGTATATTTTACTATAGATTTAATCAGACTCACAATATACATTTTTGATAAATACAGTAATTAACATAAGGAAAAATTTATAATGCTTCCTGTCTCATTTTCTCCTACGTTAAACGTAATGATGAATTTATATATTTGTCTGTTTTTACTGTTCAAGTTTTCACTTCAATAGTATGTATATTTCTGTCTCATTCTTTGCTGGTTCTCATTCTTTGTTGCTTTTTCCGTTTCATCCGCTTTGAAATCATCACAACGATTCTAAAGAAGTATCACTTCAAAAAGTCGTACTAGTACACAGAACTACACTCAAAATTTGATATGAGGATAAAATCTTACCAATATACTGTTTAGATTTATCCTGTCGAGGTGCACCCTCAGCATAGCCAATGAGCTCGCAGACTTTCTTCTTCTCTGGACTGGAGAGATGACTCCACACACTCTTACATCTCTCCGTCTTAACACATAGTTCGACACGCGACTTTGCTTCAGTTTCAGAATCACTCTCGTATTCGGATGTTGGTTTCCACCAGTCGAACTCTGTTTCTACTACGTCTATTCTATCAGGTTCTTGAGATAACAGCTGTTAAAGGATAAAATTTTACTGGACTGGTACTGTTTTTAGGCTAAACGTTTATATGAAAATTTACTTATTTTTATGATTTTCAATCTAAAAGTCACTGTAGCAGTTTTCAGAAATTATTTACATATTCGTATGTATTTTAAGCTTTGATAAGACGTTTACTATATTATTGAGCAGAGGTACTTGAGTAGGTGTTCTTTAAGGGAAAAATTTAAAGAAATTAATATAATGACCGTTGCATCGCAATACATTTTTAAAAATATTATGTAGGTATGTTAAGAAAAATATTAATGAATTTAGCAAATTTTAGAAATCGGGGATATAGACAATATTAATACTAGAAATAATCTCAGTGCAACTATAACTCGATTTCATTGAGTTCGTAATTCTTTTATGGCGTACACTTTTACAAAAGGACCCCAGAAAACGTCCGAGAATTTTCTATTTTAAAAGTTGTGAAAAGACGTTTGTGTGTTTAAGGTTATCAAATTAACGACTTTATAAATGATAACACGCCTTGGAATAAAATGCTCGCTCCAGTCTATTTCAAATTTATCATTGTCAATAATAATAACATGATGTGAAATTTTGGTTAAAAAAAAGAGACATGTCCCGCTGAGTTTCTTGCTTGGGTTCTTCTCAGGTCTGAGACAGTAACTTTAGTGTGTGGTAAATTTTTTGACGTTCTAAAAACGAAGCTTGTAACTTCTTATTTGGAAAAAATATATTTTAATTTTTAGTATAAAAATACAACAAAATTCAATTTCACATAGCGAAATAAAATGTATCGATAAAAAAATATTCTATTTGATTTGACAAAAATGTAAACGATAAAACAGCTTTACGCTGTTCATTCAATAAGGGGCCGAAGTGCGACACTGTAAACGTACGTGTTCAAATGTAAACTGTACTTTTCTCTTTGAGAAGAGAAAAGAAAAAGAAGAAATAATATTTAATCATATCCAAAATAATTCTTCTTCTTTTCTTTATAATTATAGAGAAGAATTATCCAAAATTAACAAGAATTATGAAAAGTTTTCACGAAAAACAAAATAATACCTACCTCAAACTTAGCCTGCTCTCTCGCTATCACCACAGATATAATCGGTAAGTTATCCTCACATTTCTGCAGATCCAATTTAAGTTCTATATCATTTGGACTTCGTAACGTACTCTT
>DWMZ01003499.1:0-12672 GCA_018249855.1 Eueides tales michaeli | reverse complement strand
ATTTAGGAGAATGATATATTTCACATCTTAATTTTTATTGCTCTGATAATAGTGGAAATTTGGGAACGAAAATATCCTAATGGGAACTGAGGATCTTAATTAGGTTTTCAGGTTCTCTACTTACATTAGTTATGGTGTGAAGCTAAAAAATATTACTTTTTCTGTTTCATAACGACCCAAAAGTAAGTTTTTTTTACTATTTTTGACTTTTTTAATTTCTTACTATTATCGACGGAGCTTGGTGAGAACGAATGGCTTAGTTGGTCAGAGCGCTTGGACGGTTTCCAAGAGGCGCCTCTTCAAATTCTGCTTCGTTCAATTTTTTTATACGTTTTTAAATTTAGTATTTGTCTTTCCTAAGTGTGAAACTGTACTTTAAAAATAGTAAAAATATTTAATAAATAGCAATCTCTTTTGCCATACGAATTGTCTTTGGGTAGCGGAAATTTGTAAAAATCTCCCTACAGCGATGCTAACAGTATAAATAAGTTGTAACAAGCGTATAAAAATTTCGACGGAGCTTAGTTAGGACGAATGGCTTAGTTGGTCAGAGCGCTTGGAGGGTTTTCAAGAGACGCCGGTTCAAATCCTGCTTCGTTCAAATTTTTATACGTTTTTAAATTTAGTAGTAAGTATTTTCATTACGAAACTAGTAATTGTATTTCAAATCCTTCTCTAGGTAATGATACTCGGCGTTAAGTTTAGCCTTACAATACACATAACTAATCGACTTCAATAGAATAAATTTTAACTATACCACAGTCATTTAGCACATTCTGGTTTATATGACAAAGTGCATAAGGTGATGGCACTCGTCCATGTTTCCTTAGCTCTGTCTTTACCTACGGATTTTATAAAATTTTATACTGAACAATAAACACAATGGGTTCGATATCTCCGCGAGGAAATTAAATATTAAATATTTGCAATTCTTCGCTCTTTTAACATAAAAAACGCACGGTGTTGAGTTTCACCACTCAACATTCAACACCTCAAGAATTTGGAGTAAAGTGAAAAACGGAAGTGTGATGATTGAAACGGAAAATCTATACAATAGGTTGCCAGGTTCCCTCAGCCAACACTGCCATCTTCGGCATATAGTGTAAAGCTAAAAATAGAAATTAAAATATTGACAAATAGTTAATCTTTTGAAAACTAATTATTAATGATGTATTCCTTTAAAACTGAGTAATGTTTCAAAAAATATTTGATATTTTTTATATTCATACTTTACCTCTAACGAGATAACCAGAAAAAATAGTGTGTCAAACTCTGCACTTTCTGCATATCTCTTTTGCCTCGTCCAATGTCATCAACCTCTTCATACATTCTCTTAAAGGTCATCATGCTTTTTAGATAAACTTTCTTTAGTGTCATCGATACTGAACTCTTAAAGGTCAAACAAGGTTTCAGAGGTAAACCACGGTTGCACAAATTATACATTTATTATGAAAATATTATATTTATATCCATTAACTGCCCATATAGGAACCCTGACCTTCCAATATAGGAACGTAAACTAAGTTAAAATTTGATAGTGCACCATGGGAATATCCTTGTAGATGGCCAACAAAGTTTTGTATAAAATTGCTAGGCGTGTTAAATGGTCCTGTTGGTTTGGAAGATTTATACACATAACCTTTTTTGCGTGGATTTTAAGATGAGGTATGACAAAAATTTCGCTAGGAATATCTGAAAATCTTTCCATAGATGTTTTCCTAACGCTGTCTCTTGAACTTGGCACAATAGGCAGAGAGAACTTAAGAAACTATTTACGACACTCTGATCCGTTACCCAATTCCAGTCAAATTTCAGACACGAACATACTTTAGCAGCCTAAGAAATGGAGAAAGAGAGAGCTATTAGTTTGTTTCATAAAGGTCCAGGTTCTATTCCCGTTTATTATTCTATTCTGACAGTAGGAGTTTAACAAAAATAAAATTCCTTTGCACTAAGTCACATTTCAATATTCTAAGCTGATGCCGTATTGGAAGCCTGATGTATCTGTTTCGACTGTCGAAGCGTTAGACTTATTTGCTTCCCTGTACGAAATTCAAGCTACCTTGGCCGTCGTAAAGAGGAAACGTCTGACTTTAAACATGGTCGCGTGTTTGATTCTTAAAATTGAGAAAAAGTCTTATTTTCATTATCGGATTTTCACTTCTTACAAGACAAACCTCGCATTTCAAAACGATCTCTGACACATATTTTACAGTATAATAAATATTTACATTTATTTGCTAGCAAGACCAAAACGCGGCGTTGAGCACCGCTATACAATATTAAACGTATCTCTGAAGCTTCTATAAAACGTAATATAGGCATTAAAATTATCCTTCTATAGTAAATTTGTAAGATTCATATACCACATATAATTCATACAATTTACTACCCAACATAAACATAGGCGCAGGTTCAAATCCACAAATACTGCATGATGCATTGAAACATTGAATACCTAAAACGGTAATTACACACAGTATTACGTTTCGAGATCGTTGTAATGGGAATTAATGAAACACAAATCCGCCATGTTTTGTATATATAGGTTTATATATATACTCAAGGAAATGAAATATTTAATGTTTTTATTTCTTTGCTCTGGCAATATGGCAAAGTGCGGCGTTTAGTTCCGCCAGTCAACACACAATGCCTCAAATTCGGCGGAAAGTGAGAAACGGAATGGAATGTCATAACATTATATAGGTTCCCAAGTCCCCTCTGCCTACCCTGCCTTAAGCGTGATTCAGCGTGAAACTGAAAGAAAATGACATAGTTTGCTAGTTACGGCTTGACCTCACAAAATCATAAAATTTTCAAAACTTACGGCCAAAACTAACACATCTTGGCAAAGTGCTTGTAGCTCTTAAGCTACTAATCTTATTTACATTAGACATATCTAAGAACCACCGCAATAAACAAAGTTATCGCTTAAAAATCGCGTTTAAATCAATTTATTCATTTAGGGTCTACGGTGCTACTGATTAACTTATAACACCCTTCTTTTTTCCATTGGTTGAAAATAATACAGCATTTACATAAGAAACCAATCAATTATACATTTTACTTTTTTAAAAGAGTAAAAGTAAAATAGAAAATAGCTATCAATTAGGATAAGTACAAAAATTTTAACGTTCTGGGGCTCTGACTACAAAGCAATACGTTCTCGGACAAGACATTTTCTAAATAAGTATACATTTACACCTATTTTCAACAAAACTTCAATACTAACTGGAGTAGCCCAATAAAACTATAATAACTACATTTTAATGACTGAAATAATGAAACTGATCGTAAAATGCACTTGTATTTCAATATTGCGGTACTATTTATTTGGAATAATATATCTATCTGTTCATAAAATGTGCCAGTACAATAATATTTTTGCTTTGTTATTGTGTTAAGGAGTTTGCTGGCGTTTTACCAGATATGGTAAATGGTTCCCAATAATAAAAAATATTACCAATTTCTCTTTTTAGGTTCTCGCTTTAGAAAGCTCTTTAATTTCGGAGAGGCCGATAGACAACGCATTAAAATAACTGGACTGCAGAAGCGTGCAATTGTAAATGTGACAGTTCTAGGTTTGATCCTTACTCGAGTAAATAAAATATTTCATATTTTTAATTTCAATAATTAATGTTTACATTTTTTCAATCTGGTAACAGGAAAAATTCGGCGTTGAATTTCGTTCCGATTTAACAACGTGTAATATCTCGAATTCAGCGGTAAGCGAGGAACGGAATAAAGTGTCTATACACTAGGTTCCCAGATACCCTCTGTCTACCCTGCCATGTGTGGAATATAGCTTTAAGCTGAGGGAAAAAAATAAGGCGCGAATAAAAAGTAAATTCAACGCACAATGCCCCCAGGACAGGACGGAAGGGGGAGAACGGAAGTGTCCTAATAGGAACGGAGTGACTCAACACTTCGGTCTCAGGTTCTCTCTGCCTCCCTTGCTAAATACATGATACAGCGTGAAGCTAAAGAAATATATAAAAAAATAATTTAGTTAAGCTAGGGGCTGTAGAGGTAAACTAATCCTAAAGTCTTAAAGGTTTTTTTTTAGGTTCGTGTTGAATCCCACACTTGGCAGAGTAGAAATAGGGAAATAGGTAACCCAGGATTGAAACGCTTTCCCCATTAAAACAGTTTCGATATTTTCCCACTTTTAGCAAAATTTGAGTCATTGTGTGTTAAGTGGCGGAACTCAACGCTGCACATGTCGAAGTTTATAAATACAAAGTTCAACATACTTTTTATAACTGGCTTAGACAATTTCACGTGCATATTATTAGTAACCAAACCAAATACCATCGATTTATTGAAATCCCATGAAACATTCCTATATTGACAATTTTTATCAAATTAAATTGTTTCTTACTGGAAAATGAATTTTAATAAATACTTCGTTACGTTTATTTTGTACGTAAAGCCTATATAGTGAAAATATAGTGGTAGAATTATTTTAATATATACATATTTTTTTTCCATCGTATCGCAGGGGCATTAATGCAAAGGTTGTGTGTTTGATTCCCACATACAGAATATTTTTTTATATTCTCATTTTTTCACTTTTGTGACGAGACAAAACGCGGCGTTTGGTCTCGTCACTATATACTCATATTTATTACTGGGGGTTGAACTTTTGTAATTTAAAATATTAAATATTTCATTTCCTTGAGTGGAGATCGAACCTCGTGTTTAAAGTCACAAGTTTGTTTCCCTGTGCCACAAACGGCCTGAGTCTTTTCTGTCTATATACGTACATATATAGATATTCCCAATTTTAACTCGGAGACCTTTGGTCGCGTAAACTCTTATTACAAAACTACGAACCAATTGCAACTGAAATAGGCCTTTGTAAGTAAACAAGTAGTATTTCGACTCGGAAACTCATCAAAGCTTCGTAGTGGCCTCAATTAATTCAACCGTTAGATTTAAGAGGCCTGTCGTGGTGCAGTGGCCCAAGTATGTGACTGTAAACGTGAAATGTTGTGGGTTCGATCCCCACACGAGAAAATGAAATATTTAATAATTTCAATTTGAATATTTAATATTCATATTTCTTCGCAGTGCTTCAAATTCGGTGAAAATTGGGAATCCGAATAGAGTGTCTTAACACTAGGTTCCCAAGTTCCCTTTGCCTACCCTGCCATGAGCGGGATACAGCATAACGCTGAGAGAGTTAGTTCTATTTAAGCTGTTCATATTTGTTAAATGGATTTCCCTTAATTCTAATTTCCATATCAGAATTTGTTTTATTCTACTTAGGTTATATAAAACAGTGGTTTGTTTGCTTTGGTACCCGGATACAAAATGGCGTTTATTTCGCCACTACCAATTCGATGTCTAGAAAATTTAGCTAAAAGAAACAGAGTGTCTTAATGTTATATACTGTATCAGCATACTGTGCTATATTTTAAATAATTTACGTTCTCCTCTTTCGGTCGAATTTGAGGCAATACGTGTTGATTAGCGGAGTTCGACAGGCCTTATATCTCCTCTTCTCTATCTCCTCCTATCTACTATTAATATGATTTAATTAAAAATAGAATATATAATTTAGCCAAAATTTGTTTTCAAGAAAATATTGGAACATAGTGAGGCAACAGCTGTTTTTGTATCATATGACGCAATACTTTACTTCGAAGCAAATACTGATAGTTTACATAAACTGTGCAAGAATTGTTGAAAAAGTCTTCTGAATTAAATATTTTGAAAATTTCGAAAGAAATTAAAACATTAAATATTTTAATTGAAAATATTAATTATTTCATTTTTTCTATTGGGGATCAAATCCACATCATGTCGCATTTCAGGCACACGCTTGTGCCACTGCGTCACGACAGGACAAAATTAATGAATTTAAATAGCCTCTTACTATTTAAATAGTAACTATTACTGAGAACCTATTGTTAGGAGGAGTTGTGGTTTCAATCCCCGCTCGAGAAAATTATTTTCATTTCTTTGCTCTAGTAGCAAACAAAAAGCGCGGCGTTGAGTTCCAGAACCTAACACATAATGCCTCAAATATGGCTAACTGGAGGAATAAAATGGAGTGCCTTTACCCTTGGTTTACAAGTTGCCTCTGCCTATACTGTCATTTACAACGTGAAACTGAAAAAAATATTACAGATTATAGAAGACTACATATATTAACGTACTTCTGTACGTAAACATATTTGTATTCAAAATTGAAATACGCAAATGTCATTCAAAGATAAACCGTCGGGAATTTTTACAAACACCAAACAATAAAACTGAAACAAAAAGTATTGAAATATACTTTTCATTCATTTTTAAAACATTTACAATTCTATAGATCGAATATTTGATACAAAATATAAATCGGGGCGAGAACATTATGGAAGAGCTTGAGTGGAGAAAACTTTGTCCTGGTTAAACAAAAGCTTTTAATGGATATAGGTTCAAACTTACTTTACTTAATATTTCATAGATGAGTGATCGTTGTTATTTACAATTTGGGGTATCAATTACTTTAAGTTCCTCGCTCTAGTTAAAAGACTAAGCACAGCGTTTAGTTATGCTATATAAGATTCAATGTCTCAACGAATTAAAAAATAGTTTTAGGTTAAAGTAATAATCCATTCATATTACATATAAACGACATTTTTATTCAACTTTACGCTGAATTCTGAGCGAAGGGATAAACAGAGTAACAGATCCTATTAAGATATTTCTGTTCCCCATTTTTAACCAAATTGAGGTATTACATGTTGATTAACGAAACTTAACGCCACGCTTTGCGTTATCCCCCAAAGCGAACAAATGCCTCAAAGCAAAATATTCCAAGTTAGGCGCAACGTGGGGAACGGAAGTGTCTCAATAGGAACGGGGTATATTAACACTAGATTTCTTTGTTTAACTTTCCATGCATGGGGTACAAAGTTAAAATTGTTTCAATGAGTATTATATTAGAGTATTTTGAAACACTTTCCTTAATATGTAGGTTTATTTTATTTGATTTTGTAGGTTTATTTTATTTGATTCGAATTATAAACAAAAGTGTTATATCAACTTACTTTTCCACGCACATGAAGATACAGGAATAGCTAATATTAGAGAAATATTATTATTTCAAGTGGATTTTGAACCCAGAAACACTATTGGCATTTACTTCAATAATTGCAATCACACAATTTTTTTTTCAGCTTTCATCGGCAGAGGCAACCTTTAAGTATAGTGTTAAGATTAGGCTTGGGCTTAGTCGGTCACCACTGAGAGCGCTCAATTTAGTTCACAATCTAATGGCGAACTTATTCGCTCTATTAGTTCATTAGTCCTTTTTTGAAATAATTACAAATTTTCATATTGTTTGAATGAATCAAACCAATAAAAACAATACAACCGAAATGTATAGGTTATGTGTTGCTAATTAACATGACATATAATAGTAATCAATTATTTTCAATAGGAATAGAAGTGTAAAATGTTAATTTTAATTGCACTTACCGTAAAATCAGATATAAACGGTATTGGTATACTGTTTGATAATTAGCCAGCAGTCAAATATTTCTTTATTTATTTATTAGTTCAAATCATTTACATTTACCTCAAAACACTTAGTCCGTTATTAGATGTAGATTTGAAGTTGCCTAGTATAGATATCGAAATATCAAGGCGCACACGGTGAAAGTTAAAAGTAAATAACTCGGTTAGTCACATGGCGCTGTGTCTAGTAAAGCGGACGCTAATAAAATTATGAAAAGAACTAAGAGCGAGATCATGGACGAACTAGTTCGCATAGTTCACCTAAAGGACCGCTCTTTCCACCTAGGTCGTTCGCGAACTATCCAAGACTAGTTAAGATACTTCGTTCCCAATAATACACTGCTGTTCCCCAAGTTCCGTCGAATTCTTGAGGCAACTAGTATTGAGAAGTGTAACTCAAGACTCAGGGGAACATAACGCTGAGCTTTGTCTCGTTACCAGAGCGAGGAAATAAAAATCTTAAATACTTAATAAGTTATGGGAGATGGACTCGCATATTTTTCATTTTTTTAGTCAGACAACGGTTGTGAATGCTATCCCAATTCGAAGAAATGATAATATAATTTTTTTTACTTTTGCGGTCTGGTTTGAACGCGCAACGTTTAGTTCCGCTATTTACTACCCAATGTCATGAATTCGGACAAAAAGTTAAGAATAGAGTATGTTGATATTATGCTCTTATACCTTCTATATGCGGGATAGAGCGTGAAAGTGCAAAAAATTTTTCGCTTTCATACGTCAGTGGATGACAAGCTCTTATTTTAAGGCTTAAGAGCATCGCACTCTGTTAGAATATTTTGTTTTGTTTTAACTTTGACTTAAATAGCTTCAAAACGTGTTCATTTTAGTGATATGTTAGTTTAGTGACTACTAAATTACGACTAGCTTGCATTATCGTTTCGTTCGAGATTATCGTTTCGTAGGGGCGAAAGCGCAGGTTTTGGGTTTCATACCCTATTAGGGGGAACCAAATATTTAATATTTTTATTTTTCTTACACTGGTATTGAGGCATGGCCTTGAGTTCCGTTAATCAACACGCAACGCCTCAAAAAACGTCTGCTTATCCTAATATGGAAGGGATCTATAGTAAAAATGTATAAAAGTATAGAGACAAAATAATATGATCTAAGTCAAATTCATGTTATTTTATACTTGACCCAAAAAAAATCACCTCGTCAATTTGGACTATGTTTTAGGAAGATCGAAATAGCAATTTCAGACCTAAGTACTTACTTTGCTAAAATGGGGTCGCAATAACTATTTCGGTCGGGGATTTTTGAAAATATTTATTTTTTTATACCAGCAAAGGATAAAAAAATAATAATGTTCCTCCAACATCTATACAATAGTTTAATAAATATTACACTTGAATGTTGTTCTCAAGTGTGTTCTTCTGCTGAGAAAAACCATACTAAACGTCTAGATATTTATTTTAAAGATAAAATTGTAATAAATGCTACGAAGACATAATGGCTACTTTTAATTGCAATTGCTAACACACCTCCTGAAGACATGAAATTCCTTATATACTTAATAGTATATAATTAATTTTGTATTCCTTATATAGCAAGGTAGGTCAAGAGAACCCGGGAAACTATTGTTAAGACTGTCTCATAAGGACCGGAACCATTTTCCATAGAAAATCAGGAAGCATTGTATGCTAAATTGCAAAAAGCCAGGACAAATAAATAAATCTTAGAAACTACTGGTGAGAGGGACAGAAAGTGGGGAACGGAAGTGGAGTGGAGTATCATAACACTAGGTTCTCAAGTTCCCTCTGCCTACCCTGTCATGTGCGGGATACAGCGCGAAGCTGAGAAACTGATATAAATTAAAACATTGTTTATTTCTTTTTATTTGATTGTTACTTAACGATATATTTAAAAAATTACCCTAATTAATTCTTATACTAAATTTACTTATTATTACTGATTATTGTCTGTATTGGAGGATATATTTAAAAAATCTTATAAGGGACGTTTATTAATACAATAAGAATATAGCAGTAGCCAAAACAGTGATATGAAAATTTATTGTCTGTATATCTGTTTATCTGTATGCCTATGCGATTGTACGCGCTAATCTCAGAAATTTTAGTTTTTTAATGTCTAAATATTGCCTTAAAAGTGATTATATTTTATTAGAATAAAAAATTGTAATTGAGATCAGTAAGCATAGTAGATACAAAGAGAAAAACGATTTTTACTGATTTAATTAGATAAATCATCCAATATTATCTATTGTATAATAGAGTAATAAGAAATTGTCAAGCTGCTTCTTAATAGTTAATTACTAAGCCTTGCCTAAGGATTGAGAAGACCCTTGATGTGGGTCAAAATGAAATAGTTTTAAGGTCAAGAAACGAAGCGTGCAAGAAGCGATCTCAATATTCAGTATATACTCGGAAGTAGAAAATCAGCGCGGAAAGAAGTACGAAATGGTCACGCGATCAAATTTTATGAATTGTTTTAGACGTACACAAAAATATATTTTTTATTTTTTTCAGTTACCAGGGCGGAAAAGAAGGCTAAGGGATCTAGTGTTAAGACACTTCCGTTTCCCCTTTTTTTTGCCGCTCAGCAACTCTTTACTAGAGCGAACAAAATGAAAGTTTAAATATTTTATTTTGTTAAGTTCTAAGCGAACCTACATCCCAATGATAATTCTTAATATTTCTTTTTAAGTAACGGAAATGAAAATTGTTAATATTCATTCGTTTATATGTACGTAAAAAAAAACAACGCGCTTGTTTTTTTTTCAGTTCCGTCAATCAACACGTAATGTCTCATATTCGGCGAAAAGTGGGCAACGAAATGGAGGGTCTAGTCTTAATATTAGACTCCCAAGTTCCCTGTGACTACCCTGCCATGTGCAGGATACAGGATGGAGATAATAAAAATATATATAATTTGAACTCTGACCATTAAACCATAGGCTCTCATCTAGCCACGTCGTAATTCAAACACGTTAGGAACAACTTTTGTATATTAAAAAATGTATAGCAGCTTCTTCAAATCTAAAAAATAAACCACTAAATCAAGGTGACAGACAAATAAAATAAAAAATCACATAACATTTATTATATTGCGCTATAAATCTATTTTAACTATCGTTTTTGTTAACCGTACTTCAGAGTAATTGGAACCAGCATTTTAATCTGAAGTGAGAGCTGTCGCTGAATGCAGTTAGAAGATATAATATTTTTATATAAACATAAACACAAACTTTGAGGCCTTTGAGGACTCTTGCCCAAGGAGCACTCTCTACGAGCGCGACAAGTTGTATAATAAAATATTTTAATATTTTCAAATTAAATATTTAGGGGTTTCATTTTTTCGACTTCATCTAGTGACAAGATACTCCGTTCTCCACTTTCCGCCGAAATGAGGTCTTGCGCCTTGAATGGCGGAAATCAACACTGTGTCAACCAGAGCACTCGCACGCATAAGCGTGCCCCACGCCCCATTAAAGGGCGAAATAAAAAAAATACTAAATGTAAATGAAAAAATCTCTTGATATATCTATATATGAGTTTTTCCTAATTGGTTTACATTAAAGTTTAGTTTTAGTTAAAGGTAGACATTTAATTTATAAAAGCGCTCAGGGCCAGTTCCATCAGTAACGAAAAAAGATTCAGTTAGTATTCTGACAATTAAAACTATCTCTCACAGAGGCTACTTATATTTTTTCTGTTTCGTCGTTAAATTTGCTTACAATAATCTGGTAGATAATCACCCGCGTAATAGGTAGGACGGAACGTCAGCAACACGAAAAAGACATTGTTTATCTGGCAGATAAGGCTATCCAGTACTATATCAACCAGTAGTGAAACTGCCCCTTATTCTAATATTTTCCTTATTTAAAAAATAAATAGTAGTATAGAGAAGAAGCTATAATAATACAAATACCGAGATGTTTTTAGATGTTTCAGCCTGATACATGTTAATTTATGTTAAAGATACATTTTTTATATAAAAACGATATCAACAGATAAGTTTTGGTTTCCTATCGGTTAAGGTTGAATAAATAAAAAAAATAAACCTTCAGATGGTCGCAGTCGGTGGCACAAGAATAGTGACTGTAAACTTGACATTTGTGAGTTCAATTCCCACTTGCTAAAATGATAATTAATTTTTTTGCTAACGAGAGTCATCGCGACGCTGTATGGGCATTGCGTATTGAGTGGCGGAACTCAACGCCGCGCTTTGAGTAATAGCTAATGATTTTTCTTTATTTAATAATAATTCCTTATTAATTACGGTGTTTTAAGGTCCACGCAAACACAGCTGGGGATACGACTAGTAAAAGTATACATTCTTATAAATTCATGTACACATACTCTAACCATTCTCATAATTTATTACGAGGCATAAAATAAGAAAAGCAAATAGCGAGGAAAAGCAAAACATTTTATAACAGCGTACATTTAATCCCATTTCGATAAATACTTTTATGTATATAAAAAGAATCTAAGTTGATCGCTGTCTGTATATAGAAAGTATCAGTAACATTTTTTTTAGCTTTACAATGTATGCTGCTCGAGGCAGAGTAGGTAAAGGAAACTTGAAAACCTATTGTCAATACGTTCAGTTTCCCATTTTTCTCCGTGTTTAAGCGTATTGAGTGGTTGAAATTAACCTGTTACTAAGCGATGAGTTAAAAGTATTAAATATGTAATATTTTCGGGTTCGGATCGAATCCATAACCTGTCATGCTTACAGTCGATCACTTGAACCCCTACGCCACGACAGGCCTCAAATTCGATGATTGAAGACATTTATTAAAATAGTAGGATTCTAAACAATATTATTTTAATTTCAGTCTGGTTGCCTTTGCGTTTTCACATTGAAAACGACATAACCTTTTGAAATGCAGTTTCCGTTATTGCATTTTGGAAACTAAAATACAAAAATGTTTTGCGTTTATTTTATTCCAATAGGTTTATAAATATATATTCTTTATTTTATGGAAAAGACACGGCAAACGAGCGTACGGGTCACGTGATGGTAAGTGATCAACGCCGCCCACGGCACCGTGTAGCATCAGAGGAGCTATAGAAGCGTTGCCGGTCTTAAAGATGGATGGGCACCGGAGCCCGGCATTACCCAATACGAAACGCAGTGGCCAAAGCCACTACTTAACGGCGGTTTTAAATGCCG